>JALIGW010000006.1:34488762-34741262 GCA_023053685.1 Diadophis punctatus similis | reverse complement strand
TGACTATTATCAAAGGTGCTTAAAAGACTGCAACATGGTGCTAATCCAGGTTATTTGCTTCTTACAAGTTATCTTTTTTAGGATAGCAGATAAGAGACTTCTTCTAGGCTCCCCAAAACTTCATATATTTGTCCAGAAATTTCAGCTCATGGTTCTCTGTCTCCACTCTCTCTCATTTTTTTCCCATTATATCACACTCATTTACTAAGAGCCTTCCAGTGATCCATTCTTGCTTTTCATTGTTCTTTTTTTTATTAAAAAGTGAATCCATGGACTTTGACTCCATAGCAACTAGTTACTAAGCCAGGACTTTCTTATTTTCTTTCTTTGAGGGATAACAGTTGGCTGAAGGTCATCCATTGAACTTTATGGCTGCGGAGGGAACTGAATTTGATCTCTCCAATTATACAATGAATTGTAATGGCATTCAGCTTTACTGCAAATATGATGCTAAAGGCTGGCATTTGGGTTTATCACATGCCAAATTCTATGATTGGTTTTGAGTTAAAATTCTGCAACATCTGAAAGAATAATATGTATAAAAAGTAGGTTGTGCATCTCTTCAGATTGAAAAACAAAAACTTCTTTCCTGAACCAAATGAGTTCTTTCCCAGGATTGTTCAGAGAGCAGCCATGTAATCCTAGAAAAAGACACCGACGCTTAAAGAAATGGAAATTGGTCCTACCTAGAAGATTCCATATGCTTCCAAGTACCTTTTTGCCTTTGAAATCATTGCACTGGTCTAAATGTGAAATGATTGTCATGTAATCTAGACAGAGAGAAAGAAAAAAATGTCAATAGATTAGAATAACACAAAATCCTTAGTGGTTCAAATGCACTTACCATCACAACACCTGGTATTTGAAATCAATAGGTAAAATGCAGTTATCCTGAAGAAGACATCCAGTACATAAACCCTAATGAAAGAACATAAAGCCTGACAGTGTCTATTGTAGCAATCCTTAATATATTGGTTTTCTTTGAAAGTGACTCCTCTACAGTACCTGCTCACATTATCCAAGCAAATGTTTAAGGTCACTTAAAAAGAAACATAGATATATATAGCTCCAATATATCAGTACTATTTTTCTCTTTGAAATGTAGAAAAAAATATGGACTTATAGAAAATTGTGGACATTTTGAGGAGATTCTTACTTTATAAATGAATAAACATATATCACACGTGAGAATACTGCAGTTGTGGTTTGGTACTCACAAATAATAGAAAAAGGGGATTTGAAAGGAAAGAGAACAAACTTTGTTAAAGAAAGTAGGATTGTTCATTGCCTTTTGCTAGTATACTCTAAAACAATTAAAGATTAGAAAAAGGAATAGGAGGAACAGCAGCAGCCCAAATGTTTATTTTTAATGTATAATTTGAGGCATTCAACAGATTAGGGAAACTCCAGCTGCAGTATGTTAACAGGAAGAAAATAAGTGTATCCCCTAAACTTATAAAAAGTGCAAGTCTATGACTATTATACAAATTTCTTTAAGGAGGGATGAGAGAGATTTCACACAGGAGAATATAACAATGCCATTTCCTAGCTGCTAAATGTCTGCTACATGTAGAACAGAGATTACAAAAGCAGGAGTAATTTTAGACCAAACTACCAAGGAAGCTAAACAGCTTGCAGGGCTGTCTGAACCTTTTACAAAAGAATAAATAAGAGGCATGACATGAGAAAACAATCAACATCACAACCACAGCATGCAAGCTGTTGGCATAATGCAGGGATGAGAAGTGGAGTACTTCCAGGCACTGCTGAACTGCAACTCCTACATGAGAAAGTACTGTTAAATACTCAATAACTGCTTCCCAAGCTGAGTTCTTGGGAAGTACCCAGAGTTTAATCATGGGGGTAAAAATACAAGGAAAACAAAAGAGAAATAATGTGTGTTCTTTAGTACTGCTTTTAATACAACCTTAATATTATCTTTTGTGCCATTGGTTTGGTTTTTGGTTAGTAGAGTCACCAATTGAGGGTTCAGGTAAATATGGATATTCTTGGTAGGGGGTTGTCCCTATCTCATGTTGAGATTCAGAAAAAGTTTTAAGACAGTATCTTTCCTTTAATTTTGTCACAGCTTTGCAGGAGTTTATTTAATGGCAAGAGAAATTCTGTTGATTCTTGCTTTGGATAGGAGAATGACTAAATTATTTCAAGGTTCCTTCCATCCTTAAATTCTATTATTCTACCATTCTAAGAAATTAGTTCCTTTCTCTTTTTTCCCCAGACAATTTCAACTTGAAATAAAAGCCTCTTTCTTCTTTGGGCTTTCTTTTCATTTGACCCTGCAGTCAATCACAAATAAATTGTTTTCTACTTTTCTCAGATAATGAGATCTAACTAGTCAGTCATTTAAAAAACAGCACTTTTTTTTAAAGTGGCTGACAAAATTAACCCTATAAGATATTGGGGAGTAGCAAATCAGAAGAAATAGCTCAAACAAACCATTAGAAAGCCCAGTTGGTGCTTCTAAAATTGAAGGATCTCTTGACCATCCCAAAAGTCAATCCACCATCCAGTCATATACTTCTCTTTGTTACCAAACAAAATCAACACGTCTTCAAAGGTCCTTATAAAATAGAGATTTTTTTCCTTGATAATTATTGCAGTGCATTGGCTAATTGTGTTATAGCCAATAACTTAAATATAAGAACTTCACAAAGAATATATGATATTCTTTGGAAGTTTGGATTTTAATATGCATCTTTATCCACCTAACTCAGTTCTTATAAACACCAAGGTGGGGGCATGATGGCTCAGCGGTTAAAGATGCTGAGCTTGTCAGCTGGAAAGCTGACACCCTGGATTCAAGACCTGAGCACGGCACAAGGGTGTGAGCTCCTTGTTACTTGGCCCAGCTCCTGCCCATCTAGCAGTTCGAAAGATTCAAATGTGAGTAGATAAATAAGTGCCACTTCAGTGGGAAGGTAACAGCATTCTTTGACCCTTGACCTATAATCATACTGGCCACATGACCACAGAAATATCTTCAGACAATGCTGGCTCCCTCAGCTAAGAAACAGAGTGTCAGGGTTCCAAATAGCATCCAAAACTAAATCAGAGTCCGAGGCAAAGTATTCCTCAAAGTTCCAATTTATTAATAGAGCCATGTTGGCACATCTGTGAGAAACCCGAATCTAAAGCTACGAGGGTTTCTCCACCCAGTTTAAAGTTCATTCCTTTGCCCCCATACCCACAAGTTCATCACATTGACCAGTCGTCTTCTGCCAACGTGTCTGTTACTCCCATCAGCTTCCGGGCAGGTGCTGAACAAAGGATGACCTTGAGCATCTAGAAGGAATTTGTTATGGCTACATCTCTACATCCCTCATGCAACAGCCCCTCCCAAGTTCCCACAGCAAAAGTACATTCTAAAACATAAAGTGTGGCAGGCCAAAGTCTCAACCAAAGATGGCTTCAACCTGACACAGAGATGAGTACCGCCCCCTAGAATCAGAAATGACTGGACAGGGAAAGCCTTTACCTGTTGCCTTTAAACACCATGATGGGAAAAATACAGTAGAAATCACTGCAGAACTATTTTAGATTAAGCACTGTATTATATCCAAGTCAGAGAGTTTAAAGAACAAGGAAGATTTTAAGACTTTTGTAAGCCTTGTCTTGTTATGAGAGTAACATATTTGGCCTCTGATAAAACATAAGTATGGCTATGTAAGTCCAGGCAAAAAAAAAACAAGGGGGTGAGTTTTCATCTTCAGTTTCCAAGTGGTATTTGCATTCATCACAGCAAAGGAGAAGTAGAAAATAATACTATCCAGGCTGAGCTGACCTTTGCAGCAGCTCAAGAACAGAGCTCATGAAACTGAGACAATCTTTTTTTTTCTCCCAAAGTAGAATAATGATAAATTTGGGCTCTTTACAGAGGAGAGGAGGTCAGTATCGCAAAATGAGAAGTAATGTACCCATTTGTAATGCTGGCATAGCAAGTAAATAAAAACAGAGCTTAGATGGATTCATACCAGCAAGCTACAAGGAGCTGAGGAATAGAAACACGGGCAAAAGTACAGGAAGGAAGAAGGGAAATATTCCAGATATTGTTATACTATTCTTCTAGAAGGAGAGACTATTCACTTCCTTGTTTCCACCTGCTGGGCTTCTGAGCAAGCTTGTGGAAGACCTAAACATTCTGCAGTTCACCAGTTTACAATGTCAAAAGAGCCTGATTGTGGCACCATCTTGTAGGTTTCTGTTAATGGAAAATTTGTGAGATAGGATTTAAATTATTCCCCCCTCCAAATTTGGAATGATAAGAGACAGCATAGTGTAGCAGTGAAAGTCTTGGATTAGGATTGAGATCTAGATTCAGATCTACCCTCAGCCATGGAAATTCCCAGGAGAAATTTGGCCCAATCACTCACTCAAAAGTCCAATTTACGTCATAGGTTGTTGTGGAGATAAAATGAAAAGAAAATCTTCATGTAAGTCATCCTGATCTCTTGGAGAAAGGGCTCATGCAAATAAATATTTTGGAAAATTAAAACTGAATGCTCATGATGTAATATTATTTTGAGGCTTGCTTATTTACATTTAATACACATAACGTACATATATAAACAGCCATTTGGAATATTTTGAAACAACTACAAGTTATGACACCTTTTTTGTGTCTGTGAAGCTTCAAATCATTATTGCCGCCTGGCAAGATTTTGGAAGTGGTTTTCTTTTGCCTTTTACAAGGGCTGAGACAAAATGAGTGGTCACTCAGCTGCCTTAAGGTTGGACTAGGTCTCAGATTCTCCTAGTTTCTAGCCTACTACCTTAAATCATTACATCAACCTTGCTTTCACTCAGTTGAGAGGAAATATATGGGTATTAAACAGTGGTGGGTTCCTACCGGTGCGGTCCACTCTGTTGTTCCGGTAGCGGCCCACCGATTGCATAATTTGCGCGCGACAGCTCCGGTGCCATCTTTGCCAGTCCGTCGCGCGGCACCATCTTTTTTTCTGTATTTTTGGCCTTTTTTTGCTTCCTGCGCATGTGTGGAAGCAAAATCTTGCGAGGAAACGCACGCACTTGTGAGATTTTGGCACACTCACGCGTCCCCTCGTGAGATTTTGGTAATTTTTTGCTTCCTGTGTATGCACGGAAGCAAAATCGCACGAGGGGACACATGTGCGTAGCGAGCATGTCCGCGCGCATGCAAAACGTGATGATGCACGTGCAGCGCGCCGGTAGGCAAGTAAGAGGAACCCGCCCCTAGTATTAAGGCTAGCCAAAGCATTGAGAAAGTGAATTTGGCCGAGTGGGTCAGAACAAGTAGGGCAGTACATCTCTGCCGGGAATGTTAAAGCAGCCTTATCCTTCAAAAGATTCAACACAACTACTTTGATTATCTCCACCTGTGTTGCAAACAAGTGGTTTACTGACAGTCTTAGCCAAGCAATCTGTATCATTTTAAGTCAGTGACAAGCGTAAGGTAGTTATTCTCACTTTAAATGGAAGTTATAAGAAATACTCTGATAAAATGTATGATGAGCTCTGCAAAATAGAGAAGAGAGGATTAAAACATTGCAGTGATTACTGACTGGAGCAAAGAATAAGGAAAAATACAATTTCACACATGTTTTAAAGGAACAAGAGCATATAAAACTGTCTGAAATTATTCTGGTCACTTACTATTCCTAGTGGGAGCTGCTCTGTGATATCACTAGCCCATAACTTGCAAAAGTAATTGTCTCATGATCTGCACAAAATGTAGCTTTTTAGAATTTCTAGAAGCCAGGCAAGAAATAATCTTTTTCCTTCCAAAAAATATATATCTCTTGAGTGCTGCTCACTAGGAGAAGATATATATATATTAAAAATATCTGCGGAGATGGAACATGATGAAAATAAATATGGATAAGAAGCTTACCCACTGGTTGCACACTAAATCAGGAGTAAAACAAGCAAGTATGATTTTTCTTTTAAATACTGTATATCCAATGAAGAAATATATATACAAGGTATGTTTACTGTGATGTTAGAGATATGTTGGTTGGGAACAAAAAGTATGAATATTTTTATATGCAGATAATGCTATATTGTTGATCATATAAACAGGTTTTAATTGCAGAACAATTTTAAGAAAGAATGAATGAGGAGGAAGGAAGGAAGGAAGGAAGGAAGGAAGGAAGGAAGGAAGGAAGGAAGGAAGGAAGGAAGGAAGGAAAAACTAGAAAGGCATGATCAGATTGACTTGATGAATACTTCTAAAAGTTATAGGAATTTATAGAACACATATCAATATGTGAGTGGGGTATGGACATTGTGGAAGGAAGCAATTGCTGCTTATAAGTAACCACTATGATATGTGACCATCTTAACGCATCCCCTGGTATGATGCATTCTAACATGACACTTAAAGGATTTCTTGAAGAAGGTCTATAGATGAAATAATTAAATATAAGCCAGCAGTGTGAGGCAACAGCCAAAAAAGCTAATACAATCCTTAGTTGTATAAACATGCATAGAATCAAAGTCACGTGAAATATTAGTATCACTTTATAAAACCTTAGTAAGACCACATTTGGAATACTGCATATAGTTTGGGTAAGGTGACCAGACGCCCCGATTTTGGCGGGACAGACCCGCTTTTTAATGATTTGTCCCGCGTCCCGCCCGTCCTCTAAAAAGTCCCGATTTTTGGAAAGAATGCACGACTAGGGCATTCTTTCCAAAAATCGGCCTGAAAGGGGGGCGTGCGAGATTGGGGGGAGTTAAAACTCCGGGAAGGCAGCCATGTCGGGCTCCGTGGTGGCCAAATCGTAGCGCATGCGCCAAATGTCACGCATTGGATGATTGCAAGTGGCGCATTGCAATCATCCAATGGACAGGAAATGTCTCTGCTCCGTGTGTCTCTGCTCCGCGATCCCTCCCCTGCGTGCCCACCTGCTGGGAAGGCTGCAGCTGCCCTCCTTCTTGGTCTCCTGCCGCCACCGCCAGCTGCAGCCTTCCCAGCAGGTGGGCGCACAGGGGAGGGATCGCGGAGCAGAGACACCCGGCGAGCGGTGAGAGAGGCGCAGGGATGCCAGAAGTGGCATCGGTGGAAGCAAGCTCCTGCCCGCATCTCCCGCCCGCCTCTTGCCTTAAACCGCCGGGCGCCTCTGCTCCGCGACCCCTTCCACGCGCGCCCACCTGCTGGGAAGGCTGCAGCTGGCGGTGGCGGCAGGAGACCAAGACGGAGGGCAATGTCGGCGCTCCGGGGCTCCTTCGGCCGCTTGAATGGCAGGGAGAATGGCAGGGATGCAGCAGCGGGCGTTTTTGAGCTCCCGCCCGGCTTGGAAGTTTCAGTACCCGGCGTATAAGACGACCCTTGACTTTTAAAAAGATTTTCAAGGGGTAAAAAGTCGTCTTATACGCCAATACATACGGTAGATAGATAGATAGATAGATAGATAGATAGATGATAGGTAGATAGATATGGATGGAGAGAGAGATAAAGAGATGGAAAGGGAAAGATGAGAGAGAGAGAAGATAGATAGATTGATAGATAGGTAGATAGGTAGATAGGTAGATATGGATGGAGAGAGAGAGATAAAGAGATGGAAAGGGAGAGATGAGAGAGAGAGAGAAGATAGATAGATAGATAGATAGATAGATAGATAGATAGATAGATAGATAGATAGATAGATAGATAGATAGATAGATAGATAGATAGATAGATAGATGATAGGTAGATATGGATGGAGAGAGAGAGATAAAGAGATGGAAAGGGAGAGATGAGAGAGAGAGAGAAGATAGATAGATTGATAGATAGGTAGATAGGTAGATATGGATGGAGAGAGAGAGATAAAGAGATGGAAAGGGAGAGATGAGAGAGAAGATAGATGATAGCTAGGTAGGTAGGTAGGTAGGTAGGTAGATATGGATGGAGAGAGACAGAGAGATAAAGAGATGGAAAGGGAGAGATGAGAGAGAGAAGATAGATAGATGATAGATAGATAGATAGATAGATAGATAGATAGATAGATAGATAGATGATAAATAGTTAAATAGATAGACAGACAGACAGACAGACAATATGGATGGAGAGAGTGAGATAAAGAGATGGAAAGGGAGAGATGAGAGGGAGGGGGGGAGAGAGAGAGAGTAAAGGGTTTTGTGGTTTCCAGTTCTCTGTCCTAATGACTGGCTGGGTGGGCGTGGCTAGGGGGGTCATGTGACTGGGTGGGTGTGAGTGATGTCAAGTTGGCCACGCCTACCCAGGTTTTGTGGCTCTCTGTGGTTTTTTTTCTGTGGGAAACGGGTCCAAATGGCTCTTTGAGTTTGCCGACCCCTGGTTTACTCAGATTGGCCAAGTTTACCCAGCCAAATCCCTCCAAGAACTAATAGCTGCATAAAAAAGAAAGAAAGAAAGAAAAAGAAAGAAAGAAAGAAAGAACGAAAGAAAGAAAGAAAGAAAGAAAGAAAGAAAGAAAGAAAGAAAGAAAGAAAGAAAGAAAAGGTTGTATGGCTGCCCTGAGTCCTACGGGAGTGGGGCGGCATACAAAAACGACCAAAAATAAATAAATAAATAATTTTAAATCAGGAACCCACCCACCCCGGTCAATGGTGTCCCTCTTTACCAATGTTAAAATCTGGTCACCTTAAGTTTGGGTCTCCACATTACAAAAAAGATGTTGAGACTTTGAAGAAAGTGCAGATAAGAGCAACTAAGCTGATGAAATGCCAGGAGACTAAAACATATGAAGAACAGTTGCAGGATTTGGGTTTGGCTAGTCTAAGAAAAGAAGGAGTAGGGATGACATGATAACAGCATTTGAGGAGCTGCCACAAAGAAGAGGGGGTCAACTTACTTTCTAAAGCACCAGAGGGCAGGACAAGAAACAATGGGTGGAAACTAATCAAGGACAGAAGCAACCTAGAATTAAAGAGAAACTTCCTAACAGTGAAAACAATTAACCAGTGGAACAGCTTGCCTTCAGAAATTGTGGGTGCTTCATCACTGGATATTTTTAAGAAAAGACTTGACAGCCACTTGTCTGAAACGATATAGAGTCTCCTGCTTGAACAGAGACCTGGACTAAAACACCTCTAACGTCCCTTCCAGCCAGTGGTGGGTTTCACTTACCTTTACTACCGGTTTGGGAACGGGAAAGCACACACGTGCCACTTCTACACATACACAGAACCTTTTGCGCATGCGCAGAACATCCGTGATGACGTCCGGGCGGGTGGGCGGAGCCTCCCGCTGCCGCTGCTACCGGTTCTCCCAAACCGGGGCAAACCGGTAGAAACCCACCACTACTTCCAGCTCTATTTAATTGGATGTGATAGAAACAAGGATAGTTGGCAAGATTAGAAAGGTATGGAGAGATGCAGAGAATGGTGTTGGTGTAAGCTAGATTTAGCTCTGGTTTCTTTTCTTTTTTTTATCTCATAACTTTGATTTTTTTTGGCTTACTCTTTCTTATTCTTTTGGTTCATTTTGCATAATCTTGCTTACCCCAAAAGAGAGTAGCATAATAGCTCCTTCTAGCTTGCTGCATTTACTATTAGAAATGCACTGATCTTATAAAAATGTGGCTGAGTTATTCGTATTCTTATACAGGAATTTAATTTTAAAAATTAGAAGATTAAGGGGGGAAAAACCAAAGCCCTAGAGAGATTAACGTACCATGGTAGCTTTTCATCTTAACAACAGTTTCTGGAGATAGGTTGAATTTGCACGAAAAAAATCAATTAAAGCTTATGCACAAATACATTGTTAACCTTTAAAGTACAAATACATTTACTGTATTTCACTGTCAATTTGACAGCTTTATATTAAAAAATTAGAGTGAAAATTTTCCCAAACATTTAAAATGAATTTGATTAGATCTAAACTTAACTGCTGCAGATTTTTTTAAAAAACTAGCCTAGTTTGCATTTACTGGACTATTATCCTTGGACCTTTACAGCTCTTAGACTTCTTGTGAATGCATTTCTCAGCCCAAAGTTGCATACAAAAATAGGTTCATTAGAAAACCATTTACTTGATGTATACACCATTTCCCATTCCCAACCCCAAATTGTTCATTGGAGACATTTTGTATAGAGGCAATGCTAGGCTCTCTCATATCTCCACTAACTTTACTTCTATAGAACGAATGGCACATCCAAATCATGAGCAGATCCAAAGAGCTCCAGCAACTCTCATCCCCTTCTGAAAATTTTCTCATATTTAAAGATCCAAATTCTGGGCAATAACTTTCTAAATCGCCTTGCATTCAATCTCATTGCCTTTGTGGAATAAAGTAAGTTGGCTAGATATATAGTTAAATATTACAAACATCAACTAATAGGATACATCAATATTTAAATTAAGGCAAACCTTAATACAATGATATACATGACTTCCAATGCCAGCTTTAATAATGCCTCATGTATACATAAGCTAGAAAGAAAATGTGAGTCTTCCTGCATGCCCTGAAGTTTCATGGACTGGATCCAGCACAAGCCCAGACAATATAAGAGAAAATAATGATAACGCCCTAATGAAATCAATAAAACTGTGTGCAGTACAGCTCAATTCACATGCTATCTCTCTTTTTTCTGGGAAATGAAAAGTAGATAAAATGGATGTAGAGATACCATCTTTTTCTCCTGCCTAAAAAACATATCCAAAGAGCAACTCACTATTAAAAATTGAGTTTATGAGTGCTTTGTTTACCGAGCATGTTTGGAGGATAAAGAGAAGCATTTAAGTTATTCATCTGCAGAAAAATGAGAGATCAAGATTCACTTGTAATCCTTTCACGAAGATTGGCCTCTAATGCGTCATTTTGGGTTCCATACTCTATTGTGTTTGCTAATCGTTTATTCTCAGCTAGTACTATTAATGTGACAGAGTTCACCATGGTTACAGTCACAATCATATCATAAGTGACTTAAGTTCTTCACTTGGAGTGAAGTGATTGGAAAAAAAGGTCTATAAATAAATGTGACTGGCTCAATTTATATTTTTCTTTCTTTAAAGCCTTTTTTACCCCTCTAAAGGTTAAAATGGCTTACATAATTCTGAAGTATAGCATAGTTGCTTTCTCAAATTCATAGCTACTTTTGTAATCTAGGGATGATGTCTTTATTTTTTTATTTTTTAAATGTTAAATGGCTCTGGCTCAGCCTTAACCATTGGCTTTGGGGTAAACACATTGTCAGTATTGTACTACATTTTTCTCATGTAGGTTATTGTCAATCATTGTCAACGATACGGAATGCCTATCTTGACACTATATTGACTAAACAAACACTCTGCTCTCTGTTCTATTTAGAGTAAAGGTCCTCAGCTCTTTCTATTGTTCTATTTAAGGCAAAGGTTACTTACTCAGCTCTTTCTATTGTTCTAGCTAAAAATAAAGGTTAAATACAATCACGCGCTCACCTATACGCTTGACATGAACTGTCTGTATGCTGTATGTTAACCATTTATCCATTATTACTAGTTAGCTATCTTTGGCGTAAAATCAATCATTGTAATTATGTACACAAGAAGTTTGCTATAAGAATAAACTGCAGCTGACCGAGGGAGAGACTTCTTCTTAGCTCAGAAAAGCTTTGCTCAGAAATCATGTCTACGTGTCCATGATTACTACATTCTCAGGCTTGACAGGGTCTGTAAGACATTATAATTCTTAAATCCCTTTTGAATAATTTATTTTTTTATTCATGAATATGTGTGTGTGTGTGTGTGTGAGAGAGAGAGAGAGAGGGAGGGAGGGAGGGAGGGAGGGGGAGAGGGAGAGAGGGAGAGAATATGTGGTACTCATGCATCTGAAGCTTGTTCCAACATATTTATTCAGTTTCTATAGCTGCTCATCTCAATCAATGACTCTGGGCAGCCAACTGGTCTTCGCGGAGTCAACTGTGCCGGAGCGCCTGAAACCCAAAGACCAGTTGGCCTGTGTGCATGCGCGCGCCGGCCACCTGGTCTTTAGGTTTTTGGCACTCCAGTGCGCACAAAGACCAGCTGGCTGGCATACATGTGTGTGCTAGAAACCCAAAGACCAGGTGGCTGGCACACACATGCACATTGGCCACCTGGTCTTTGGTGAATGCGCACGCATATGCACATGCACACCCGCATTCTGGTTTGGGCACTTGGTGCCAAAAAGGTTCACCATCACTAGTCTATGCCTTATATATAAGTCTTGTGAGAACAACTGAGGCCCTTTCTAGATGTTATAACCAGTCAGATCGTTTCAGTTCTGGCAATGCAATGCCTGATGCATCTGGCTGTCTAGATCAGTGATGGCGAACCTTTTTTGGTTCGCGTGCCAAAAGGGGGGGGGAATGTGGGGGATCACGTGTGTGCGTGCCCACACTCATAATTCCATGCACCCCCGCACATGCACGCATGACCCCCCTGCTCCCAGCATGCAATGGCACGCCCATTTTTCGCTCTCCCCAGGCTCCAGAGCCTTTCTAGGAGCCTGGGGAGGGCGAAAACGGCCTTCCCCACCCCCTCTGGAGGCTGGAAACAGCCTGTTTCCCGACTCCCAGTGGGCCCAGAAGACCCAAAAATCAGCCAGCTGGTGCACACATGCACGCCGGACCTGAGCTCGCGTGCCCACCGATATGGCTCCGCGTGCCACTTGTGGCACCCGTGCCATAGGTTTGCCATCACGGGTCTAGATAATCACTAGCACTTTGAATTGTGCCAGAGTGCATCTTTTCTCATGAATGATGCATGAAATAGTAATAAATAAATAAATAAATAAATAAATAAATAAATAAATAAATAAATAAATAAATAAATAAATAAATAAATAAATAAATAATAAATATCCTAAAATCCCAATATATAAACCTCTGCTTGCTATGAAAATACATGAAATACATGTTTCCGTGTAATTATTAGTCTTGACTTATATTTATCTACAGATTTACATCTGCAGAAGAAGCTAACTTGATGCAAAGTAATCAAATAACTGGCTAATCAAATGGATAACTCTGTCACAGTTCATTACAAGCACATTAAATTTTTTGACAAAAACAGCAATGCTTCCTCAGTAAGTAAACCCTTTGGTCCATTTTCATCCATTTTTGCAAGTTTGTCCTGAAAAGTTGGCAAAAGAGACTGTCTTGTTCATGAAAATCCACATCTTAGATTCAGTTCTAATACCTATTCCCCCAAAAATATAGAGAAGCAAATGAAATTGCATTCCAGCTCCCTCTTCTGGAATAGGCTCTCTTATCTACAGTATATAATAAGGCTATTAAAAATGCAAGGCTATTCAAGTCGAAACAGGTTTGCTGCAAATGTCAGCATTGACACAATAAAATGTAAATAATTCACTATTAGTAAATCATCTATTTCAGGTTACCTACTGCCAAAATGGACTATCAAAACTGATGGCGCCTATAAACAGTAAATGCTGAAACTAACAAATATTAATAAATAGGAAAGCGTGCTAAAAGACTAGAATGTCCTTCCCTTTCTGTTAATTAATATTTGGCCTACACAACATGAGGATTCTGTTCTAACCTTCTGCAAAATCTCATCCCTAGAATAGTCCAACTGTCTCATTTTGCAATCTGTAACACTATCTCCCATCTACCCACTCTACTTGATACTCCTGTGATGTCTAACTGCAATATTGCTGTGGAAGGCATTTCAACATCAATTTGTCTCAGAGGAATGTTAGGTCATTTAAAGACCTAGTGATAATGGGTTTGTCAAAGACTTTCCTATGAAAGCTGCACCCTCATTTTTGGAGTGTGATAATTTATTTTATTTATCAAATTGTATGCTGTCTGGATTACCAGAGTAACTCCACTAAAAGATATCCAAAGAATTGAGATGACCTATGCAGAGCTTAAATGAACATTACTACTGATGTGATGGGAGATCCATAAGCGGATGAAAAATCTTATCAAGTCTTAGTAGATTCATCCCAATAAATACCTTTTCCTCTTCTGAGGTTTGAGGTATTTATGAAAGGAGTTAGACATGTTTCTAAAAGCAAACTGAGACAGTTTGGAAATCATGCCTATAAAACCAATCAGGCCATTTAAATTGACTTTCACACAAGTTATTGAGGTTTAAGACAGCACCTGCACATAACTATTCACAGCAGGAGAAAGAGTGTGCTACTCTGGACAACGTCTTTAATGAAAGAAAATAGGGATGACCTAACATTTGGGGGAAAGCGAAAATGATTTTTACAAAAAGAAATAAAAGATATCCTACTGAAACTGAATTATTTTACTGTTTCCCATGAGCAGAGATCACTGTTGGATCTTTCAAGACAAAAATAATGTTTTGAAGTGTCATGGCGCTATAATGGTCAGATTCAAATAAAGCATATTCTCAGTCAATTTACACACTTGTATCCAGAGCCAGCAGGGTTCAACTTTTCCATAGGTGGAATACAAAAAGAGAAAAAGAGAGCTCTGAGATTGTAGACAAACTCCTCAGCATTCAGAGTACTCTTTTCAGCCCTGGGGCTGAAAGAGTTTTATTAGCAAATTTTCCACACAGTGGAAAACTCAGTCAGGCAGCAAACATTCCAGTAACTGCAGCTTCTGTTACAGAAAGAATACACACTGATCCACTACAATTAATCCACAAGAATTAATTTTTGGTAAACAAAACAGTCTTTGCAGAACATTCAGTAAAAAAAATTATTGGATTTATGGGAAAGAAGGAAGTCTGTTTTTTCCAATTCCTTTAATTTTAAGGTGGGGGGGATCTTAGTGGTGTTGGTGCAGTGTATTGAAGTCCAGTATGGCTATGAATCATGAGGAAACTTCATAGAAACAGGTCGGAAGGCCTGGATCCTACAGCTTCTGTGGAGTTCATCATCCTTGGGAAGCAGCCATGTTGTACCCCTTATGTTGTGACATGAAGATTCAAGGAAGTAGAGTATTAGCAGCCTTCCTACCCCCAAGGTAGCCTTTAAATGTTGTGTCCATCTGTGGCAGAAGAATCTGTCTAAAAAGAATAGGATTTTCATTCTGTAATTTAGAAACCCTGTGGCATATGTCCTTTGCAGGCAATTGCGCTAGAGAGCATTTCTTTTCCTTCTGAGGTATAAGAACCAAGGAGGTGGGGCAGAGAAGCAGTGATGTCCTTCTCAGATGACCCCAATTTTTAGTTGATATTGAGATTGTTTCTGTGCCTTGATTAGACTCAGTGAGAGTTGGCATAGAATCAGTGTGATTCTATATACCTGTGTCTGTTGCAATAATTATTGCAGTGGGTTGATGGGATCTGAGGAACCCACTGAGTGCAGAAGCACAAGTGGATTAAGGAGTCTGGCAGGTGAATTCAGAGCATGCTAGTTAATACATGGGTGTTGGAGACGAACAGAATCACTGCAGTGGTTAATAAATGGAGTATTGGATGTTATCCTTGGATCTAGGGGAGAAATGGCAGGGATTGGCAAACTTGGTAAAGGGGAGAGATGGACAGGCAGTAATAACATGATGGTGATAGTAGAGGGAGCTATGACAGGAAATGAGAGGTGGGGTGATATCAGCCCCCCCCCCAAAAAAAACCAAGACAGACACACTGATGTTCCTCTAAGCAATTTGCTTTATTCTCACATATAGACAGAAATCTTGTCAAAGTAGACTGCTTGCACCATTAAACATATACTCTGAGAACCACTGTGGAAGAACCATCTTAACTTTATTTTTTCCCACATAAGCTATCTAAACTTCACTGCCTCTAAATGTACACTCTTCCTCCTGGGAAGCCAGACTACATTCCATCGTATCTGCCCTCTGGAAAGGCATATCTAATATCTAGCACTGGTTCTACCTGAAATGGTCTCAAATACTTACTCAATGGATCTGCAATGGCCCTGGGCTCAGGTTACTGTAGCTGTTTAATGTCAAGTTAGGTTGTAATAAGCTGCCCCTTGTTATAAATTAGACGGCTGGCTTGGCATGTATGGGGGCGGGGCCAGTCAGAGGTGGTATTTACCGGTTCTCCAAACTACTCAGAATTTCCGTTACCGGTTCTCCAGAACTGGTCAGAACCTGCTGAAACCCACTCTGGAGGGAATTCAGGTTTTGATTGTGCAAGTGGGTATAAAATGTGTCTGCATTATTGGAAGCATGATAGTGCATTTCATACAATTGCAATCACAGCTAAAACCTATTTATTCATTACTCTTCTCCTGTGCTTGGAGTTAATAAGTTGCTGGGAGTTTACCAACATAGATTTAAAATTAGAGAACACTTTCAGTTTAGAGAAGAATCCAGTCCTTCCAATGACTCTGTTTCTTTAGAATTGGGATGAATTTTAAAGCATTTTTTTAAAGGAAAAAAAAGCTGAAAGAAGAAACATAATTGCTGTGAGGCAAGCTGTTTGCTGCTCAGACACAAGGTTGGTGAAATACCCCTGCATTATAGGGCAATAGAGACTAGACAGTCTCGAAGTAGCAAATAATGAATATGCAGCATGTTGCAAGGAAAAGACAAAGAGCATTGACCACAAACTGATTTCTTGAAAAGGGTTTTGAAGTAAATCTTTTGGTGAATAAAACCAACACTGGATTAGAGATATCAACATTCATTAAGCAAAATAAAACTACCTGTGGGGGAAAAGAAGCTAATCCAAATAAGTATAAATTTAGCCCTGATTATTCTCCTTAGATAGTTGAACATCAAACATCCAAATGGGTATCAGGTATAGAAACAGACACCCTCAACATTATTTATACTTTAAACTCTGTATTATTGACTAATGTGCAGCCTACTTTAGCACCTATTTATCACCACTAAGGGCAACAGATTGCTGCTTGCCTCCCTGACTTTTCTTCCTGTTTCATATGCTAACTTCAGAAATTCCACTTAGGGATGCAGCAGGTTAGGCAGTGATGATGGGGCTGGTACTCCATCCATATAATGGCCAACACAAGACCTGATTGGTCATTCCCCTGCTTCTTGCTCTTCCCAATCATGGAGTGAAGCAGGCTTGGCTGGCTGGCTGGATCTTATTGGGACTGGGGTACCAATGTCTGCCTTTTCCTTTTTAAGGACTGTCCACTAATTTCCTGGGCTTTTCCTTTATCTTCCCCTTCTCCTGACACTAATGCAAACTTTTTTATTCTGTTATGATATAAGAGCCGAGGTGGCGCAGCGGTTAGAGACAGATACTGCAGGCTACTTTAGCTGACACTGATCCGTAGTTCAGCAGTTCAAATCTCACCGGCTCAAGGTTGACTCAGCCTTCCATCCTTCCGAGGTAGGTAAAATGAGGACCCAGATTGTTGGGGGCAATATAAATATACATTGCTTACTGGTGTAAACCACTTAGAGAGTGCTTGCACTGTGAGGCGGTATATAAATCTCACAAAATAAATAAATAACATCGTAACAAAAGGAAACAGATTTCTGACTTTTTCTGTAGGTCCATAGAAACTAGGAAAAACTAGTATTTCAGCTTCATAAAAGTAATATGGCAACATTCCTAGATTGCAACTTAAAGGAATTTTTAAAAATTAACGGGAAAGGCATCTTTGCAATACCATGGGAAAACCAGGGAAGCATTTTTCACCCAGCCAGGACAGAAACCAATAGGATGCTCACATGATGAAGTAATGATTGAATGGCACAGGAGCTTCTAAGGTTAAGCTAATTCATTGATTCAATGAAAGCAATGTTGGATCAACTGCAAGATTATTTTTTTAAAATGGCTGACCAACAGAGAACAGAGATCCTGGCAGGTCAGGATAAAATTAGTCACTGGAAAGGAAGAGACATTTCAGCTGTCTAGAACTGGGGTTGCTACTAGAATGGAACTAAGTTCTGGAGATCATCAATTCTAAAAACGCTTGGTCAGAGCATAGCAGTTTTGAATCAGAACTGGAAAAATGGGCCAAGGACATTTCCAATGAACTGGGAGTGGGAGAAGGACATCATCCATTCCTATCCTCAGAAAGCAGTGAGTGGCTTGTGCTGGCAAAGGGCGAGCTGAAAATGCACATCTGCTACAAGCCAGCTAACAATAGTTGTTGTTTGTTTTTTTAAGGAAAAATAAAAAAATATAGTTAAAGACCAAGTAAAAACACTACTAGAGCTCATTTTAAAAAGTGGCACTCATCCAACTCTGTTTTAAATCAGGGCATCAATCACTGACTTGGCTGAGTAGAAATATTTAATAATTGGCATAGTATCTACATAAGCTGTGCTTCTTCATGCTGACATTGTGGTATCTTCTTTCTGGTTTTTTGGAAGGCAGCAAGGGTGGGGGGGTGTAAGTTACATTGAAATGAATGAAAAAGAAAGTCAGCAAAGTAAATAGCAAGTAGCAAAGAAAATGGTTAATTGAATCACTAAATGGTTAATTGTCCATTTCAAAGGCAGAAGTTTACAAAAATGATTATTCTTCATCGAGTTCATCGAGTTCAGCATCTACACAAAATCAGGAAATCAACCAGAGCTTCAGAGTTGGTACCATTACTATGTTGATGAGACAAATAACTCAACTGTCTCTTCCCATCTAGTTCTAAGTAAATAATCAGCACAAATGCTGCCTATATTTGAGGCAAACAAGCTGAAATTATATCCAAAGAAGATAGTGATTTAGAAGGAAACTGAACTTGGGATTAAAGAAGAGTACCACCAACATAGAAATAATTCTTGAATTTCAGCTGCTAGTAGAGTCACAGATGGCAACTATACATTTGCACAATTACAGCTAATTGGCTAGCTGCAACCTTTCATGAGCCATCTGGATTTGGCAAACAGTTAGTCAATAGTTGACCACATCATGGCTTGGCTATCACATCTCCTTTTACATAAACTGAAAGGTGCATCACTGCAAATGAGGGAGCCTGTAGTTTTTCTTTTTTAAAAAAAAAAAACCCCTTTTTTATATAGTAGGCTAAAAAAAATCAGAACTGCAAAAAATTCTCGGTTCCAGTGCAGGAAACTGATTCTTCAGAATCTAATTAACATTATTTGATCATTTCAGGATCAGAATCATAACTAGATGTTCTCCAAATTAAAGAAGTCTAGATAGAAATATATTATGAAAATAGGTTACAGTTGATAAGGTAGATTTCCACTAGCTCCTAACTGCTTTTTCCCCCCTTAGCTTCTGCTTGTATTCTCCCATATGTATAATGTGATGTCCTGTCCTGTCCCCTCATTACCTGCATTTTTTTGGTCACCCTTCCTTGTTCATTGCAATCCAAATCTATGTAGTCATCCATGCTGCAAAGTATGGAGAAGTCCACAAAAAAAGCAGGAATCAGAGCTTGGTGTAGTTGGATGTTCATTTTAATCTCATAGACTCAAAAAGCCCTATTCCTGTCACTCAGCCCATTAAGCCCTTCCTCTTTGTGGACAACTTTTGAGAAAGTCTTGACTTGGAAGGGTATCAGATTAAATTTTCCTAGTTGTACATCAGAGATAATTTAATAGTGTGGATAATTTCTTCAGCCCTGGTACAATTCAGATCCTATCCCAAAAAATTACCAGAACCATTACCTGTTCTCATCTCATACACTTTCAAATAGAGCCAGGTCTTTGGAATGGGAATTTTGCCATCAAATGTCTACTACAACATACCGTATTTTTCGGAGTATAAGACGCACCGGAATATAAGACGCACCTTAGTTTTTGGGGAGGGAAATAGGGGGAAAAAATCTGCCTACCAGGTATTCATCTGGCTAACGTCCTTAGTCTGGTCAGCTTCAGCACATTATTTTACCCCCTGGTTAGGACTTATAAAAACCTTCTTCGGAGAGAGTAACAATGAAAGAGCCTGCAAGCCAGTAAGAGCTGGGAAGATCATTAGCACCTGGTTAGGGCTAGAAAAAAAACTTATTCGGAGCAAGTAGAGCAATGAAAAAAACCCTGAAAGACTTAGGGCTGGAAAAACATTCTTCAGAGAGAGTAACAATGAAAGAGCCTGCAAGGTAAGAGCTGGGAAGCTCGTTAGCACCTAGTTAGGGCTGGAAAAAAAGCTCCGAAAAAGCTACATTCAGAGTATAAGATGCACCCAAATTTTCAGCCACTTTTAGGGAGGAAAAGGATGCGTCTTATACTCCAAAAAATACGGTATATGTCCTATCTTATGGCTTTAATTTCTTTGACTTGTTATTTCCTGTTCCTTTTCTCACTCCTTTTTAATGTTTCCTGTTCCCAAAGGGAATAGCAAGATATTTTGGGGGTATTTATTGAGAAAGGCATCAAGATCTTTTCTTTTACTATAAGGAATGGAAACAGGTTGAACAATAAAGATTTCTGGAGATGCTCTGTCCATTTGATAAACAAATATCTCTATGGAAATATTATCCAGACCTACCCGGCTTTCTATTGCAGATACAATTGTACATACTGAGCCATGTTATTCCTAAGAGGTATATAAAATGACAATGAACATTGTGTTCTTCTATATGAAAAAAAAAGGATAACAGAGTCTTCTAGGATTTCCAAGTAATTCCAAGTAATTTGTGGCATCATATGTACCCAAAGTTCCAAAATTTTCAAATATTTCCAAAAGTATTCCAAAGTTCCAAAATTCCAAGTAATTTGTGAGATAGTATGTTCTGCCTAGATCACCTAATGAGGTAATAAGTCCTAAACGAACTTATAATCTTTTCAATTAATTAGGTTTTTAGATGATTTTGTTACTATTTTGCATGCTTCCAAGTTCTGAAGCTATTCTGACAGATTCCAAATTAGGATGGTGCCCTTTTTCAGCAATCTACTGGAGGTTAATAATTAACTTGAACACTTCCTAAACCATATTAAGCATTTTTGATAGGCTCAGCATGAAGCAATTTCTTTTTCCAATGGACTTAACCAATTCCATGCCAATGCAGAGAATTCCAAAGAATTAAAACCAGTTCTATCATTAATACTTGCTCCATATCAGCGGAAAGTAAACATATTAGACTGATTGGAGCTAAGATAAACTTTATATCTGTACAATTAGCACAGATGCCCCCAGGGCTGTGTGCTCTCTTTCCACTACCCTTTTCTCTCTGTACCAACGATTGCATCTCAAAGGATTCCTCTGTTAAAGTACTGAAGTTTGAAGATGATACAACAGTGATTGATTTTATTCGAGTTATGATGAATCTGCATACAGATGGGAAGTTGAACTGGCCCTGTGATACAGCTGCAGCAATCTTGAACTGAACACACTCAAAACTGTAGAGATGATTGTAGATTTTAGGAGAAGCCGTCATATTCTACCACCTCATAGAATAGAATAGAATAGAATAGAATAGAATAGAATAGAATAGAATAGAATAGAATAGAATAGAATAGAACAGAACAGAACAGAACAGAACAGAACAGAACAGAACAGAACAGAACAGAATAGAATAGAATTTTTTATTGACCAAGTGTGATTGGACATACAAGGAATTTGTCTTGGTGCATATGCTCTCAGTGTACATAAAAGAAAAGATACATTCATCAAGAATCATAAGGTACAATACTTAATGATAGTCCAGGTACAAATAAGCAATCAAATCATATTAGGAACCAGTCAATATAAATTGTAAGGATGCAAGCAACAAAGTTACAGTCATACAGTCATTAGTGGGAGGAGATGGGTGATGGGAACGATGAGATTAATAGTAGTGCAGACTTACTTAGTAAATAGTTTGACAGTGTTGAGGGAATTATTTGTTTAGCAGAGTGATAGCGTTCGGGGAAAAACTGTTCTTGTGTCTAGTTGTTCTGGTGTGCAGTGCTCTATAGCATCATTTTGAAGGTAGGAGTTGAAACGGTTTGTGTCCAGGATGTGAGGGGTCTGTAAATATTTTCACAGCCCTCTTTTTGACTCGTGCAGTATACAGGTCCTCAATGGAAGGCAGGTTGGTAGCAATTGTTATTTCTGCAGTTATGATTATCCTCTGAAGTCTGTGTCTGTCTTGTTGGGTTGCAGAACCAAACCAGACAGTTATAGAGATGCAGATGACAGACTCAATAATTCCTCTGTAGAACTGCATCAGCAGCTCCTTGGGCAGTTTGAGCTTCCTAAGTTGGCGCAGAAAGAACATTCTTTGTTGTGCTTTTTTGATGACATTTTTGATGTTAGGTGTCCATTTTAGATCTTGAGATATGGTCGAACCTAGAAATTTGAAGGTCTCTATTGTTGATACTGTGTTGTCTAGTATTGTAAGAGGTGGAAGTATGGGCGGGTTTCTCCTAAAGTCTACCGCCATTTCTACGGTTTTGAGTGTATTCAGTTCCAGATTGTTCTGGTTGCACCACAAGGTTAGTTGTTCAACCTTACATCTGTATGCAGATTCATCAGTGTCTCGAATGAGGCCAATCACTGTTGTGTCATCTGCGAACTTCAGTAGTTTAACAGATGGATCGTTAGAGATGCAGTCATTGGTATAGAGAGAGACGTTGAAAGAGCACACAGCCGTGCTAATTGTACAGGTATCTGATGTGATTCTGCTTAGCTTCACCTGCTACTGCCTGTTTGTTAGGAAGCTTATGATCCACTTACAAGTGTGTTCAGGTACCAATAGCTGGTTCAGCTTAGTTAGAAGGGTGTCTAGAATGATGGTATTGAATGCTGAACTAAAGCCTCCAAAGAGGACCCTTGTGTAGGTCTTTGGAGATTCAAGATGTTGTAGGATGTAGTGCAGAGCCATATTAACAGCATCATCTGTTGATCTGTTTGCTCAGTATGCAAATTGCAGGGGGTCTAACAGTGGATCCGTGATGGTTTTCAAGTGGGACAGCACTAGCCTTTCAAAGGTTTTCATAACTACAGATGTTAAAGCAACTGGTTTGTAGATGTTCAGTTCCTTGATGGTGGGCTTCTTTGGCACTGGGATGATAGTAGAGTGTTTGAAGTAAGAAGGAACATAGCACATCTCTAGTGATTTATTGAAGATTCGGGTGAAGATGGGGGCCAATTGGTCAGCACAGACTTTTAAGCAAGAAGGAGTTATCTTGTCTGGGCCTGGAGCTTTTCTTGGCTTTTGTCTGTGAAATAGGTCTTGCACTTCATTTTCTGTGATCACTAGGGGTTGTGAACCCAATGGTATGGGGTCAGTTATAGGAGACTTGGCTGTTGTTGGTGTGTCTGAGATGGGGGTTGTGGAGATAGGTGGCTGTAGTTTCCTTTCAAACCTGCAGTAAAACAAGTTCAGGTCATCTGCCAGTGGTTGATTTCCTTCAGCCTGGGAAGGTGGTTTGCCATAACCAGTGACATTTTTAAGAGTTCTCCACATGTTTGCTGGTTCATTTGTTCAGAACTGATTCTTTAGCTTTTCAGAGTAGCTTCTTTTTGCTGCTCTGATCTCCCTTGTTAATACATTTCTGGCCTGATTGTACAGCATTTTATCACCTTTTCTTTAGGCTTCCTCTTTGGAACGACATAGCTGCTTAAGTTTAGCTGTGAACCAAGGTTTGTTGTTGCTGTATATTCACAAGTTCCTGGTCTTCACAGAAGCTGACATATGATGTTACAGTATCTGTGAGCTCATCCAGGTCTGCAGACGTATCTTCAAAAATATTCCAATCAGTGCAGTCAAAGCAAGCCTGTAGCTTTAACTTTGCCTCCTCAGTCCAAGTCTTCACTGATTTAATTGTTGGTTTTGTGGTTTTAAGTCTTTGCCTGTAAGCTGGTACAAGGTTAATCATGCAATGATCAGTGTCCCACAGCTGCTCGAGGTAAAGACTGATAAGCATCTTTTAGTGTTTTATGGTATAAAATATTCTTGCCTCTAGTGGGACAATTGACATGCTGAAAGTATTTTGGTAGCTTTTTCCATAAGTTTGCCTTGTTTAAATCTCCCAAAATAATGGCCAGTGAATCAGGGTATTTGGCTTCAGCCTCCATAATTTGGTCAGCTAGAGTTCTTATTGCCTTGTTTACACAGGCTTGTGGCGGGACATAGACAGCAATCAGTAGAAATGATGAAAACTCACGTGGAAAGTAAAAGGGTTTACAGTTGATAAGTAAAGACTCTTAAGTTTTCATCACAGAATTTATATATTATAGTTATATCCTGAGACCAGCTGTTGTTGCTATATAAGCATAAGACTCCTCCCTTCTTTTTACCACATGTTCCCGCAATTCTGTCTGATCGTTGAATCTGAAACCCTGGGATATGCAGGCTGCTATCATCAAATGATTCATTTAACCAGGTTTCAGAGAAGCATAATGTTGCTGAATTGTAAAAATCAGAATTGTATCTGTTTAAAAGGAGTATTTCATCCATCTTATTTGCAAGTGAACATAAGTTGGTTAGGAAGATTGATGGCAGGGGGCGTTATACAATACTAGTCAACATAATATCAACAGTAGAGACCTTCAATTGTCTATAATATCTCAAGACTTAAAATGGACAGCTAACATCAAAAATTTCATCAAAACACAACAAAGAATGTTCTTCCTGCACCAACTCAGAAAGCTCAGACTGCCCAAGGAACTGCTGATACAGTTCTACAGAGGAACTTTTGAGTTGTCGTTTGCAGCTCTATAACTGTCAGACAGACACAGACTTCAACGAACAGTTAGGACTGCAGAAAAAACAATTGCAATCAGCCTGCCTTCCATTGAAGACCTGTATACTGCACAAACTAGAAAGAGGGCTGTGAAAATATCTACCCCCTCACATCCTGGACATAAACTGTTTCAACTTCTTCCCTCAAAATGACACTAAATGCACACCAAAACAACCAGACACAAAGACAGTTTTCCCCCCATGCTATCACAACTAATTCCCACAACACTGTCTTATGCCTTGAGATATCAAACTACCTAGTAGGGATGTATTACTATTATCCTTGTCATCTTTCCTATTACCTATTCCTTAGCTTCTTATGACTATAACTTTATTGTTTTATATCTTATTATTTATGCTGATTGTTACTATTTAGTATCTTTGTATCTTATAATTTGTTTGAATCTTAAGATTATGTTGATTGTTTATATTTAGTATCCTATCATGATTTATGTTGATTGCTATTTAGTATCCTATGACTGAGTGTTGTATTATGATGGTTGTATGTATGATTATGATCATCATTTATCACTTGTTGCTTGTCTGTACACTGAGAGCTTATGCACCAGAGACAAATTCACACTTGGCCAATAAAGAATTCTTTTCAAAAAGTTTTTTATTTTTTCCTCCACCACTTTTACATTTCAATGAACATATACCTTAAATCATTACAATAAAATACACAATTTTACATTTATACTCCATCATTCAAAAATCAATATCTTATCCATATGCTTATATCATCAATCATCAGTCTATTCTGCTTTTCTTTCCATTGCACTCCCCCTCTCTACCTCCATCATCTCCTCCTACTTTCTTACTCCTTCACTCCTCCTCTACTCTCTCTACTCCTTCTCTTCCTCCCCTTCTACTTCCTCTTACACTCTCTTAGCCTTCCCCTGAGTACTCTTTTATCCTCTTATGTTAAACAGACTGGTGATACAATCTCAAATTTAAACTCTTCATATCCCTTCTAAGAGAAAAAAAAAATTTTGTTATATCATTTCTTAATATGTAATACTTTATTTCTAGGTATATACTACTAACTTCATTTTACCTGCCAATAAAGAATTCTGTTCTGTTCTGTTCTGTTCTGTTCTATTCTAATTTCACCCAATTACTGCTTTTTCCATAGATGCTTGTATACTGATCTGTTTTGTGTGATAGCTTCAGTACATTATTACAAGTCCTGAGAATCATGTGATAGGAAAAATTAAATCCCCATTTCTCTTCAGAGATTTATTGAGCAAGTTTGCTCTGGTCACTTTCATTTGGACTAAGTTATCTCACTCAGATATTGGAGAGGGGAGAGAACCATATACACTACCTACTTTGGAGCTTTTGGAAGAAAACTAGGATATCAGTATAATAAAAAATAAAACAGTAATAAGAATTCACATAATTCCCGAAGGATATAGAAACAAGACCAAGAAAGGATCAATTATATCAGTTGTACAATATCTAAAAAATATATAAGACAACAATTTACAGATTTGGAACACAAAGGGTGCAAATATCATCTCTTTCTACAATTCCTTAAATTGCCTGCATATTCTCCCAGGATCTTATTACTGTCCTTCACAGATAACATGCAATCTTGGAATAGAAACGTTTTGTTTAAGGACTTGCTGACTGCTGTAATGTTTACAACATAACATTCTCCAAAGCCCTGTACAGCCCTCTTAGAGACCCTAATAACAACCTTATCCAATGTTACCTAGAGAATTCTGGTACTTGTCATTCAACACACCTGGAGGACTGACATTGAAAATCATGTCTCTATTCTATTTCCATGAGCAATGCCTTCTCAACATCCTTATTAACCAGCAGTGATGTAAAATATTCTATATGCAAGTCAAAAGACAATCTATTCCTTATTTAGAAGCCATCCAAATTTGGCTTAAAGAAACAATAGGAGTGAGTTAATGCCTCCCTTAAGATGTAAAATTGGTATATTTATTTATTTTTATTTATTCATTTATTTGTCAAACATGTATAGGATAGTAGTAGTTTGTATAAACATAAATAAAAAGTAACGATAAAAGAGGACAATAGGACAGTAGGACAGGGACGGTAGGCACAGTGGTGCGCTTATGCACGCCCCTTACAGACCTCTTAGAAACGGGGAGAGGTCGACATAGCATATACTGTATGTCATTTGTTTGCCAATATTTATTTAGTCCCCATCTTAGGAGGGCATGTGGTCTGTAAAGTAATTGTTCTGTTGTTGGGAACAGCCCCTTTAATTGTTATAGAATACCTGCAAAGTATTAACGGGACCAGGAGATAAATTTTGCTATACACGTTAGTTGGTATTAATAAAGTAGTATATAAGGGCTCTGCCCTTCTCTATGTCATGATTTTTTTTAACACTGTATTCCATGAAACCATAACATTTCAAAAAATTAATGTAGTTCCATGAGAAACTAGCAGCAACAACAAAAAGTTCATTTGAATGCAGACATCCGTCCAAAGCAATTAAAAGCAGCTGTATCCCAATTGTTGAACATTGAGTTGTTTGGTTAAAAAAACTTATGTCCCAAGATAGTTATGAAATTTAAGTTCCATACACTGGAGACATTAACTTTGCATATTATACTTAATATGCATGAAATAAGTGGAAGAACTTTCTGAGAAAGAAATTGAACATCCATTTTTGTGAAATTCAAATAACTTTAATATATAAATGTGCATAAATAAATTATAATCACAAGTTTCACTGTATTGCTAATTGTTATAATTATTTCTCACTAAAGTTGTTTATCTTGATCATGAATTCCAGAATTTTTTAACACATTCCACAGCCTGAATTTTTTTAAAAACCCTGATCTATAGCATTGCATTAGATTATTATTTTTTCCACTCCCTCCCTTAGCCTCCCTCTTGACCACCTTGATAACCTCAGGTGCCACTGCTTTTATTTCCATGCACAACTCATTTTGTAAGAAAAACTGCTATCATAATGGTTGCATAAAAGAGATTGAGCATCCTGTATCATCTGAAACTTATTTCTTGACTGCACATTGGACCTTTACAATAAATCATTGAAAACTGCTGAGTGAAGGATGGAGAAATAGAAAGGAAGTGCTATGCTTCTCAGCTCCACTGAGAAATTACTCTCTTAGTAAGTTGGTAGTTCATCTACAATATACCTGTCTTTAAATCCTTCCAGATCAGACAAGCAATCTGGAATCCAGAAGTATCCTGTTACTACCACTGAACTTCAAGTTCTATTTACCCAAGTCATAGAAAAAGCTATTCCTCCATGAATCATTTACCGTATTTTTCAGAGTATAAGACGCACCTTTTTCCTCCCTAAAAGTGGCTGAAAATTTGGGTGCGTCTTATACTTCGAATGTAGCTTTTTTTTCCAGCCGTAACTAGATGCTAACAGATCTTCCCAGCTCTTACCTTGCAGGCTTTTTCATTGTTACTCTCTCCAAAAAATGGTTTTCCAGCCCTAAGTCTTTGCAGAATTTTTTTTCATTGCTCTATTTGCTCCGAATAAGTTTTTTGCTAGTCCTAACCAGGTGCTAACAGATCTTCCCAGCTCTTACCTTGCAGGCTCTTTCATTGTTATTCTCTCAGAAGAAGGTTTTTTTTAAGTCCTAACCAGGAGATAAAATAATGTGCTGAAGCTGCTCCGAATAAGTTTTTTTCTAGCCCTAACTAAGTGCTAACGATCTTCCCAGCTCTTACTGGCTTGCATGCTCTTTCATTGTTACTCTCTCAGAAGAAAGTTTTTTTAAGTCCTAACCAGGGGATAAAATAATGTGCTGAAGCTGACCAGACTAAGGACGTTAGCCAGATGAATACCTGGTAGGCAGATTGTTTTCCCCTATTTTCCTCCCCAAAAACTAAGGTGCGTCTTATACTCCGGTGCGTCTTATACTCCGAAAAATACGGTAATCCTTTAAAAAGAAACTCAGTTTATACAGACCCTAAAAGCAAGGAACAATCATTAATTCCCCTTTCCTGCCTTATCTTCAAACCAAAGAAAAATCGACCAGTACTTGCTTCTCCTGGCTGATGATTTGTGCTTTGAAAAAGTTCTTACCAATATAAAGTCTTCTTCACACAGCTCCTGTCATGTTTTGATAGCAAGGAACCATCAGGGAAGAGGGTGTCCTGAAAGAGCTGTGTAATACTTAGTTTTTCCTTTCTGGAGTATAGCACCTGTGATTGTCAAAAGAGTAAATTCTTGTGCAATTTAGTAGAAAAAGAACGATCTGAAAACTGTAAGGCCTGGCAGTACCAGATCTTTACAAGGTTATACAAAGTGGCAGATTAATGGTATTCTTCTTCCATTAAGAGAGTAAAATCCCTGGATCCCAAAATAGGTTATTCGGACTAATTAAAATGTCCTAAAATTGAATAATAACCTTTTCAATAACTTTTTTTTTAGTTTGAATTATTGAGCAAAGAAAAACAGAACAAAATATATTACGGTAAGAAGATGAAAGAAGGATAAAGGGCCATTACAGCCAATGGCCTAATCCTACATTGGGCAGAGTGAAAGGATTGGCTCCAATTCAAATACTAAAAAAAAATGACAATAAGGTTTGAAGGAGAAATTGTTTCATGAAGCTTATGCCCTCTAAACAGCTGGCTGTCTCCAAGGATGGTGGCCTCCCTAGTGTTGCAAAGAGACCCAGTGGCTGGATCATTCAGCTTTTGTACAGGGAATTGAGTCTTTTTTTCTCCTTTGCTGCAGGCAGTGAAATGTCCTGAATTGGTCCTTATTGCAATATTTTCAGTTTATGGCACTCTCAAAAGAAATAAAGTAGATGTCACGTAGTCTTATAGCACATTCCTGTAGGTGTCTTCTCAAAAGGTTAATGCCTGGAACTCACTACCTGACTCTATGGTTTCATCACCAAACCACCAAAACTTTACCCTTTGACTGTCCACTGTTGACCTCACCCGATTCCTAAGAGGTCAGTAAGGGGCGTGCATAAGTGCACCAGCGTGCCTATCGTCCCTGCCCTAATGTTCCCTCTTATCAGTACCCATCTTATGTATAAAAACAAATGTTATATCTATGTATATTACCAATACGTACTTGACAAAATAAAATAAATAAAAATAAATAAAGTAAAATCAAGACAATTCTCTAGGATTTTCCCCCAGGAAAGTAGACAACAATTCAGAACTTTAATTGGGTTATATTACACTCTGATGTAACAATGAAGCAGCTAGGTTCCTCTCCTTTCTGAAAATCCAAAAACTAACTTTTTAATGATTCTCTGGATTTTGAATTACATAATGCACAGGTTGTAAAGTACACAGTGTACTGCCAACAAGGAGATCAACAGAACCATGAAGCACATGTTCTCCCTAATGGGCCATAATTGGAAAAATTAATGAAATTATCTTCAGATTCATATACTAAAGAGGCAGTCCATTAATGCAAATTACATTTTGATAAGGTTTGCAGGGACTACACTATCTAGAATCCGAGACACCTGAGGCAATTTCCTCAAACAAAGGTATGTATTTAAAAAAATTATAGAAATAGAGTAAATTATGTGAGGTAAATGTCTTTAAAATATTAAGTACTTGGTTATGGAAACAAAAAATAAATTGCCCATCACCTCATAAAGCAGTACAATTCACATATCCTAGTATCTTATGACCACGGGACAGATTGGAATGGTCACTGCAGAGAAATGTTGCTGGACGTCAAGCTTTTTTACCCCACAAAAGTGGGGAGCTGTCAGCAATTTCTCCAGAAAGGGATGCATTGGATGGTTTGATGGTGATTGAAGAAGGCAGTTCTGCAGGTGTGTCATACTGGGATTTATAGATTTATAGATTAAAACAGCACCATGAATTGCACTCAAAAACCTACTATCAAATAATGACATACCTGCAGGGATAGTAGGACCTCTCAAGAGGCAATAGTAATGTTGATAAGAGAGCTATGGTGAATGAAAAACCAACTCAATCTTCTTTGGGCTCAAGGCTGGTTTATTTCAGACCCTAACAGCATCTACACCAAGACAAATTCCTCATGGAAGCCATGAACTCCAGAGCCTTATTACCCCAAGTCCACAGGGCATGGAGATTGAAGTTATCTGATATTATAAAGACTTTAAAGGAATTTAGTCAGGGATACTGAGCTAAGGCTGACTGCATCAACTATGTCATTGGAACTGAGATAGTTAATTGGGGCAAGGTCAGTAGCAAATTTTGATCACGTTGAACAGCAGCATTATATATTGCTGGGGCATGCTCCATGCACTTCTGCATTTTCATATTCAGATACTGTATATCTGTCATTTGAAGGGCATTATTCAATTCATCATCTGCTACTTCCACTGCCTGAAAGATACTTTAGGCAAAGGGTGTCCTTTTCTGCTGCTCTATTTGTTGTAAGAGCTTCACTGAATCTCCTATGCATAATCCGTCGCTTTTAGCCTAGAAACGAACAGTATAAATAAAAAGAAAAAAGATTTGATGGAATGGAGCAAGATGTTCAGATTTTATCTGGTGCATCAAAGGTAGCCTTTAGACACACGAACACATGCGCGGGCACATGCAAGCATTCTGAATTCCATTGGTTAAAATATTGCGCAGCAGCAGCTTAAAACCTCGATATTGTTACACAGCATTAAGTGAAGAATCACTACACATAGCAAAAGTAATGCTAATCTTCCATGTTGGTAAGTAAAGTAACAGCCAAGTTTCAACTAGCTATTTTGTCTAGATTACTTGACTTAACTGCACCCGCCTGAATATCATAATCATTCTTTTTGACATAAATTGTCTTGTCTAGTAATAGCAATAGCAATAGCAATAGCAATAGCAATAGCACTTAGACTTATATACCGCTTCATAGTGCTTTACAGCCCTCTCTAAGCAGTTTACAGAGTCAGCATATTGCCCCCAACAATCTGGGTCCTCATTTTACCGACCTCAGAAGGATGGAAGGCTGAGTCAACCTTGAGCCGGTGAGATTTGAACAGCTGAACTGCAGAACTAGCAGTCAGCTGAAGTAGCCAGCAGTGCTGCAATCTAACCACTGCGCCACCTCGGCTGTTAAATATTATCTTAAATATTTCAGAACAAAAGAATATTCTCACACAGAACAATTGCCCTGGTTCTAATTTAAATTACATAATCACAATGGAAAAATATAGCTGATATATATGGCAACCTACATGCTGTTCTAGTTAATTCACATAAATTATGCTTAAATTAAGAAAATTGCTATGAACAATCAGTAGAGGCAACCCCCAGCCACAGGATTAGGTTTCTTATCCAGACTGGAAAAAAGGAAGGATTCATTTCCTTCTCAAAGTGGTTCGATTCAGTTGTCATTTGTTCCAACAAAGCAATTCAGATGCAAAATCCAACCACGAAAGATTCTTTTCATCAAGAAACGTAGCCATGTAAGGTTCCAGTCTGGATCAAAAGCCCATTTCTGATCAAGACCTCATACTGATTATAATCGTATTTTGTGTGTATGTGAAAAGAGGGAATATATATTATATAAATGCATAAATAAAATGTGATTTGATTGTTCCATATTCATGTTCATGTCATGTTGGTTCTTACATTTAAAGCCCTTCATGGCATGAATCCAGATTATCTGAGGAACTGTTTAACTCAGAGGTGGGTTCCTCCCGGTTTGGATCGGTTCGCCCGAACCGGTAGTGACCCGCTGGTGACATCACGACGATGTCACGGAACCGGTTCGGTTGGTACCGGTCCGTGGGCACCACCATCTTTTTATTTATTTATTTTTTATTTTTTTCTCTTTTGAGCATGTGCAGAAGCCGAATTTCCAGCACTGTGCATGCGATCACCATCTTGGTTTTGGCTTTTTTTAATTTTAATTTTAATTTTTCTTCTGAGCATGTGCAGAAGCTGAGTTTCTGGCACTGTGCATGAGGTTGCCATCTTGTTTTTGGCTTTTTTTTCAGATTTTTCTCCCATGAGGTGCGGGAGGAAGTGAACCGGCAGCGAGGTAAGTTAGAACCCACCCCTGGTTTAACTCCAATGGGATTGGCCTCCCCCATCTGGCAGAAGGGCCATGTGAAGAGTACCCCCATTGGTCAATTCTGGCTGGCAAGGTCCAGGAAAAGAGCCTTTTCAGTTATGGCTCCCGCCATCTAGAACATCATCCCCCTCTGGGGTGATCTGCACCCACCCTTTTGGCCTTCAGAAAGGGCCTGAAGCCCAGGTTCTGCCAACTGGCCCACGCCTCCAATCATTCAGAAGCTGGTTAATGGACTAAGACAGTGATGGCGAACCTTTTTTTCCTCGGGTGCCGAAATCGTGTGTGTGCGCGCTATCGCACGCACGTGGGTGCCCACACCCATAATTCAAAGCCCCCCACTTGCCCCACCCCCCTGCATATGCGTGCACGACCCCCCCCACTCCTCCGTTTCCCGACTTCCAGTGGACCCGGTAGGCCCATTTTTCGCCCTCCCCAAGCTCCAGAGGCTTTCTTCGAGCTTGGGGAGTGCAAAAACGCTCCCCCCGCCACCCCAGAGGCCCTCCGTAGGCTGGAATCGCCCTCCCAGAGCCTCTGCGCAAGCTAAAAATCAGCTGGCGGGCACGCACATGCGCACTGTTGCTGAGCTAGGGCAACGGCTCGCGTGCCAGCAGATATGGGTCGGCGTGCCACCTGTGGCACCCGTGCCATAGGTTCGCCATCACTGCACTAAGATAAGACCATACCTCCTCCTGTCTGCATCTTGCTCCCTTCCTCTCCATCTTTGTCCATTTTAAATTAAATTTAATGTTACTATTTATTGTTTTAATATTTTATACTGGCATTTTAATGATCATAAACTACCCATCTTTAGGAAAGATGGTGTCATACAAGTTTAATAAATAAAATAAATAAATTGTATATTGTGTATGGGCTAAATTAGAGCTACCATTCCTGCACGGCAAAAACATAAATGACTACTAGATAACAGGAAACAGCCATGGAATACTAGCAACCACCCTGTGGTTGTCCAACTTTCTACACTCTAATGTATTTTATTTGAACAGTACTTAGTACTTTTAATTTTAAATGTACACAATTACAACCACCACCAATGTGATTGCATTGCTTTATTCTATTTTATTGAATTAAGATTCAAGAATTTGAATAATGCCTGAATGCATTAAAGTAGAGTTCAAGGGAACAACCTATTAGTGAGTTTGCACTCTTTTGTGCATATTCTATAATTATCTATTATAAACCCTGTGTCACTTTAATATATGATTTCTTTATAAGGAGTCTGAATATATTAATCATGTTGTAATATAAATAGCAATAGCATTTAGACTTATACATTGCTCCATTGTGTTTTGCAACCTTCTCTGAGCAGTTTACAGAGTCATCCTATTGCCCCCAACAATCTGGGTCCTCATTTTACCAATCTTGGAAGGATGAAAAGCTGAGTCAACCTTGAACTGGTCAGGATCAAAATTCCATACCGGGCAGAGTTAGGCTGCAATACTGCACTCTAACCACTAGGGCAGTAATGGTACTGTAATAGATTATCATCTTATCACATTTGCTTATTTATTCTGTTCTGTAAACCATCACTACTACTTAAATGTATCTGTTTTATTGTTTGTAACCTTCAATTGGGCAAAACAGTGCATCATAGGGCAATAATTTTTGAATCAACATACCTCAAATGGGCTATCTTACAGAATCCAGGAGCCAGGACTCCCATGGAATTGAAATTTGGCAAAATTGTGCCTGCTTCAGTGCTACCGCACTGCACATAATTATTTCCTATGCCAAGGAAAGTCAGCAGGAAGCTGGAAGGAAGTTGGAAGTCCCAGGGAGTGTGCAAGAGTTTAAGGAGATGCGAGAGAGACATTGTGTGGGACAAGAAGGATACACAAATGTGCCACATGAATCAGGGAGAATGCAGGTGTGCTTTAGGTTGGGGTGAGTGTGCAAGGGTGCGTGGGATGCAACGAAATTCATGAGGGTGCATTGTTTTCTGATGCTTGCAAGTTTCATCCTCCTGATTAAACCTCAGAGCCATCATTGATGCATGTTTTATAAGTCTACCCTAGTGGTTTTGACCCATTTCAACAAGGTGCTTTTCACTGGAAAGGTGAAGTAGTTCTCCTTCTGAGGGCACACCAGCAATGTGTTTCTCTTGTATGAGGTACTTTCTCCCCTTACAGATGGAAGACAATGGGGAAGGGAAAGCAGATCAAGAATGCTATCAGGGAATGAAGTTTTTGTGGTAGCAAAACAACTGGAGATAGTTAAGCCAATATATACTTTAGTCACAAAGGGCGAGTAAAAAATATGTGCTATATGAAACAGAGCAATAATTAGATTATTTTACCAAGCAAGTTGTTTTGCCAAAGGTGAAATCCTAAATGGTAGGACTAAATGGTAGGTAAGTCTGACTTGATTAATTTATACAATGTGTTCAAATCCTTTATTATGGATGATACTATTTTAAAATGATATTAGAATCTGTCTATATATTATATGGTGGTATATGACCATAATAAAGATTTGATTTGATGTACATCTATTAAAAATCCAGTTTATGCATCTGACATAGTTTTATCTTGACTTTGAAGAACAGTTTCATTCCTGTTTTTACAGGCTAGAAAAATAATCCTCTTAAAGTCACACTATCTATACAATTATGAAAGATAGAATGCCCAATATAATTCAATATAATTATTTCAACCATATTTAGAGTGACTTTCAACAGCAATTTTAAAATATTGCAATACGGGTTCTGAATTCAATATCATCCCTAGTCATCCCATATTGTTCTATTTTATTTTTGGAAGTTAATGTAGTGTAGTGACTAATACCACAATCTTACATGCAGTTGCTGAGAGGTAAGTCCATTAGTGGGTAATGGGATGATTTAAAAGTGTTTGTCATTAACTAGGATACCTCATGTTAACCATAAATGCACTTGGTTGCTATAGGCAACCAGGCTAACTGCCTCATATTTGTAAAATGGCTGATATACTATTCCAAGATAGCTGTAGATGTGTCAGGTATAATATTTGGGAAACACTTTGAATAATCACTTAAATGATATAAAATAATAAATATTATTACTGCATTGGTTGATGTAGTGCATAAAACACCATTTTGTCAATCTAAAACTCAAGATTTTTTGTAAGGTCTCACATAAAAAATAAGGTTATTTATTTCTATTTATTTATTTATTTATTTATTTATTTATTTATTTATTTATTTATTTATTTATTTATTTATTTATTTATTTATTTATTTAGAAAATGTATATTTCCGCCTACCCGCACATGGCGACTCGTGGCACCAATCTGTTATATGAACAGATTAAGACTTCATAGAAAATTTTAATTCTGATGAATGCTATTCAGTTCTTATAAGCAGAAGTGTTATTTAAAATAACCAAGAATGCAATGGCTAATAACTGTTCCCTGAGATTGCACTTAAATAATAGTTTTTAAAAGTCTGAAGCAAATTAGAAAATTAGTTTGTACCAATCCCTAAAAGAATCATTAGTAAGCTCATTTAAAAATATGGGAAACTGACTTACATTTCCCCAAAGGGATTTCCACTGAACATGAGTGGTGATTAAATGCCACTTAAGTGCTTTATTTGTTAAATGTGACCTAATGAATGTATCATGACATAATTTATACAGAAGGACCATAAAGAATATGTTTTTTTGCACTTAAAGATATAAGAATGATTTAAACTTTTTTTAAAAAATCAGAAGAAATCTTGCATCCATTCTACTTGGATTTGCTTGCCATTAGACTTCTAGACTTTTTCTTGCAACCTGATATTCTTCAGGGCTACAGCAATGAACAGAATTAAAGGAATTTGATTGCTAAGAAAAATTATCAGAATTTTCTCTTTCAACCCTATCTCTGCAGAAAGTTTCTCTAAACATGCTCTGGAGCAGGGATCCTCAAACTATGGCCCGCAGGCCGCATACGGCCCACTGAAGCCATTAATCCGGCCTCCGCAGGGTTGCCCTGGCCACTTTGCCCTGTCCACCTGCCGGCCCCCACCCTTTGGCTGAGCGCAAGACTTACCTTCGCGAGCCCCACGGGCTGGAACTGGAAGGTACAGCCAACATTTCTGGCCTGCAGAATGCTTCTGGATGTGGGGGAGGTAAAAACAGGGCACATGGATACCCTGGGAGGCCAAAAATGGACCCGTTTTAGCCCATTTTTTGCCTGCATAATGCTCCTGGAGGCAGGGGAGGTGAAAATGGGGCACGCGCCTCCAGTAGCATTCTGCAGGCCAAAATCGGGGTGCACTGAGGCCTCCCAGGGCATCCACGTGCCCCATTTTCTACCTCCCCCACCTCCAGAAGAGACAGAGACAGAGACAGAGAGACAGACAGAGACAGACAGAGGGAGAGAAAGAGAGAGAGACAGACAGAGACAGAGACAGAGGAAGAGACAGAGACAGAGACAGAGAGACAGACAGAGAGAAAGAGTGATAGACAGACAGAAAGAGTGAGAGGGAGGGAAAGAGAGACAGAGAGAAGAGAGACAGAGACAGAGAGACAGAGCGAGAAAGAGAGCTAGACAGACAGAAAGAGAGGGAGGGAGGGAGGGAGGGAGGGAGGGAGAGAGGGAGAGAGAGAGAGAGAGAGAGAGGTTGATAGTAAACTCCTTGGGGCTGAGAAGAATTGCTGCAAAACTGAGTTTCCTGAAGTGGACCACTACACTCCTACACAACTGAAAAAATGATCTAAAGAAAAGTCAACCAAAAGAGCAACATGCAAACAAAAGCAAATAAAACACCTCAGGAGCAAAACAAATTAAAGTGTAATTTGTGTGCATTGTTTAATGGACTGCTAAATTGGCCACGTTCACCTAGTCACATGATCTCCTAGCCACACCCACCCAGTCACATGACCACCTAGCCATGCCCACCCAGCCAGTCCAGGGCCCCAACAGTCTGAACTGGCCCCTGTTTAAAAAGTTTGAGGAGCCCTGCTCTGGAGTGTGTGTGTGAGAGAGAGAGAAAGAAAGGGAAAGAGAGAGTGGGGGAGGGGACACCTCCATTCTCTCCACCCATTACCACAAAATCTACTGGAACAGTATGAAATCTGAGTTGAAATAGGGAATGCAAAGCAAAATGCTGTTCATTGTGGCAACGTCTTATAAAATCTTAAGAGAAAACTGGGAATGTATATTGCCCCAATCCCAGGCCTACATCACAGGTTCTTTTGGATTTGGAAGCAGTGTTCACACAGTACTTCTAGCTTTATTCCAGGGCAGTATAATAACATAACAACATGAGATTATAATCAAAGGATTTTAATACTGAGGAATATTTTCCATTCATTTTTGTTCCAGTTCTCACAGACCACGTGGAGTTTCCTTTGCAAGTTTTTTCAGAAGTGTTTGCCATTGCCTCTTTTCTAGGTCTCAGAGAAAGTGACTGGCCCATAGCATAACCCATGACAGCATTTAAACAATATGAGAGACCTAGAAAGGGATTCCCTCACTTCTGCCAGTCAGTGTACCACAGAAAAATGATTGCAGATCCTTTCCAAGACAGTAAATGTACATAGTCTCCCAGCTTTTATAGGCTCTGAACCATAATTAAGCAAACCTGTTTTTCAATGGTCTCATCTTTCCTGGATTTTACCAGGGACAAGAAAGACAAGTATACCTTATCTTGGAATGCTTTGCCTCACCTGCCAAGAATGAAACCATCAAGGCTAATATAATGGAATGTGCTGACAGCCTAAGGAGTCTATTTATGCCAGTTGGTCGATGACACTATCCCAAGTTAAGGAGTTTCTCAAGGTTAACTGGATTAAAGATGAGGAAAAACATCCTACCTGCACAAGTATCTTACCAAGGGCAAGGCAGACCAACTATAATCAAGTATGACTAAAATAAATGCTTAATTCTGCATTATGCTGCCAAACTATTATGTGAATATATAAAATCATATAGAGACCTATATGCTATGCACATAAGGGAAAGAAGTAAATATCACTAATCAATGTATCCTCATTAATCTTCTGGTAGGACTACCAGCACTACAGGGTGAGGAAATAAATCATGCCAGTTATGGTGACTAGCAAAAGGACCTCTAAGGCTCACTTGGAGAATTTCTTCTGTTATTGAAGAACATTTTGTGAGAGGCTTAGAACGTTCCATTTTATTTTTGCAAATAGGAGAGCAAAATGTCTACTCCAAGTCAAATATGCAGAAACCATTGCAATTAAAGGCCCAATTAAGGGCCTCTTTAAGTTCTTTTTAGAAACTAAGAGTAGAAGTAGAATATGTAGATCTTGTTGGGACAAAGTTTGGGGGTCTTGTGTATTCTCTGTGTTTCAGAACAAACTCATACAGTTTCTCCCCTGAGTGTTGTTCCTTTATCAATATCACATAGGAAATTAGTAAATAGGTACATTGCATAAAAATCATGTTGTGGGATAATACTAAAATAAACTTAATCTCAGCCTGATTCCCACCAACAAAATGTCAGGATTAAATGATTCAGCCCAGCATTAGGAAAAACTGAATGAACCCAGCCAAGAGTGAAATATTTGGGAGAAGGTAAGTGGGGAGGAATAAATATACCAGAAGCAGCATATGTTTAAAAAAATATGGGTTGAAGTTTGGATTGTGCAGTTGACTTTTTTGGCCATTCCTGCAGGAACTCTTAAACTCAGCTTTTTTCCAAAAAGTGAGTTTTTTAAAAAAAAATTATAACTCGCCTCTATTATCTTTAAAAAGAAGGTGGTGAACATATCCAACATACCTTCTTCTCCTATTTTCCCCACAACAACAACCCTGTGAGGTGGATTGAGCTGAGAGAGAATGACTGGCTCATTGTCACCAAGCTGGCTTTCATGGCTAAGGTGGGACGTGAACTCATGGCCTCCCACTTTCTAACTTAACCAAATTGGCTCTCATTCCCTGAGATTTCTGCACAGCAGTGCTCTATGAAGCAATCTGTGGTATACATTCCTATACTTAATAGTTTTAAACAACCTTTTCCTTTGTGTGATATTGTCCTCATTTTATGCCGTTTTTATAAGATAAAAAAGGACAAAAAAAAGAAAATATTAAAAGGGAGGACAGCAAGGAGAGCAAAGAAGCTCTGAAGAAAACTTTTGTCCCATAAAAAATGTAATATTATATTCATGCCGTAGCATAGTGTGTATAGTGGCTAAAAATAGTTTGCCACTATCTTTTTCCTGGATGTTTTTACAATAGTCCAAGGATTTGTTGGTCATCTTCCCTGAAAGCCTTAACCAGATCTAACTTGCCTTAATCCAGTGGTTCTGAACCTGTGGGTCGAGACCGCTTTGGGGTCGAACGACCCTTTCACAGGGGTTGCCTAAGACCATCGGATGGTCTTAGGAACTGAGACACCGCTCCTCCACCCACATGCAAATAGATTACTGCAAAAAAAAAATCCGTACCATGGGAACTTCTGAGCATGTGCAGAAGTCGAATTTCTGGCACTGCACATGCGTCGCCATCTTGTTTTTGGCTTTTTTTTTCATTTTTTTAAAAAATCAGCACTGTGCATGCGTGCGCGCGCAAAGTGCATGTGTGCCCACGAGGCATGGCCACGCAGCGCAGGAGGAAGCGAACCGGCAGTGAGGTAATTTAGAACCCACCCCTGAGTTTCCTAATAATTTTATTATTTTATGATTGGGGGTCACAATATGAGGAACTGTATTAAAGGGTCGCAGCATTAGGAAGGTTGAGAACCACTGCCGTAATCGTTCTCAAAATCAGCCAAGTTTAACTAGTAAGTGCCAGCTTAGAAAAGTATGTATTAGATTAAATGTCATTAAAATGGTATTCATTAAAGGAACATGCCCACAGATAGATATGCAACATCTCATGCCAAATTTTTAAAAAGTCTTATACTGGAAATGTAGCAGGATTAATTCAAAATGTGAAAAACTGAAAATCTTTGATAAGACCACATTAACAGATTTGTCCACTCCCAACTGATACAATTTGAACAAACTATGATTTGTTATGACAGTTCTACTTGTGTAATATTATTTCCCCTCTTTGTATTCATAAGTGTTTGTTTTTCTCTTTTGTACCAGAAGAAAGAAGGAAGGAAGGAAGGAAGGAAGGAAGGAAGGAAGGAAGGAAGGAAGGAAGGAAGGAAGGAAGGAAGGAAGGAAGGAAGGAAGGAAAAGAAGTAGAAAATGGGGAAAAGGAGGGAGAAATATATTGCAATGAACTTGCTTATAGGAAATCATTTGATCTAATTTAAAAAAAACATAATTGAATGTCAAACACATGGATTCATTTTGATTAGTCTTTCCATTACATCCATAAGGATCCAGTTCATAAGCAGAAATTGAAAACTTATCAGCAACTCAACTGAATCTTGAGTCATGTTGTATTTTCAACATTGAAGATTTATCAAGCTTGAGAAATCTATAATTCATAGAATCATGGTTTTCAAGTTTTCACTAGATAATTCACAAACACATTTCCATCTGTAAACTGTATTATAAAACCATATCAGTGACATAAAGATTTTAAACAGAGAAATAAGAGCCGAGGTGGCGCAGTGGTTAAATGCAGCTACTGCAGGCTACTCCAGCTGACTGCTAGTTCAGCAGTTCAGTTGTTCAAATCTCAGCAGGCTCAAGGTTGACTCAGCCTTCCATCCTTCTGAGGTCGGTAAAATGAGGACCCAGATTGTTGGGGGCAATATGCTGAACTCTGTAAACCGCTTAGAGAGGGCTGTAAAGCACTATGAAGCGGTATATAAGTATAAGTGCTATTGCTAAATAGTGCAACAAGCTCATGTCTTATGAATAAGTTCCCTCCACATTTTGCAATATAATGAAGATAATAGCCAGTCCTGAAATCATTTCAGTCTAATAAATGCAAAAAAGTGTTGACTTTTGTCTTGAAATAAATTTAACATCCTGTTATTTATACTTGAGACCCCACAATACATAAAAGTATATAATGTTGGCTTGTTTCAATAAACTAAGCCATTTGGAGATTCATTTTAAACCATTTTTAAAATATAGCTTTCTATATGTTTGTACATTAGACAGTGAAAAAATCTGTCAGATCTTGAATCAGACAGATTCAAGAGATACTTTTTGCCATTTGAAACAAATTTCTGAAAACCTCCCTTAAAACAATTATTTATGCTTATGAATCTGGAAAAGGTTACAAAAATATTTTTAAAGGCCTGGGACACCAGCAACACACGGTAATAGACATAATCTTGAAATAGAAAAGATTTGGGACATAGAAACGATTTGGGACTTTCTGTCAAAATCACCTCAAGAGTAAGTATGAATTATTTGCTATTTTAAAAAATATTTTTTAATATTTGCAGACCACCTATGTCTTGATTAAATTTCATGTTAATGACACCACCCTCAGAAAAAGATTCCATAAAAATTGGATTCATGAAAGAGCAGCAAGGCGGGAATCATTGTTCTTTTGTGTTCATCTCAAGTTTTACAAAAAGCATGTGATGACCCTTCAGATTTCTGGAGGGATATTTTAATACATAGAGAAGACAAAATATAAACTTGATTTATTTGACCATGACTGAAGAAACCTGTTTGTCTGAATACACACATTCATAAACCATGGCTTATAAAACACAATGTTAAGATTCATGCAACACATTGAGATAACACAAACAAAACACACCATGGATTAGTGTAATATGTAAAGACAGCCACTTAGGGAAGGCTCACACAGCGATTATATGATTACAAAGTGAAGGGGCCCTAGGTTTAACACTTTAAAAAGCCTATTTTCCAGGGGAGCTGGATCCTTCCTTTTGCTGAACCCTAGTACAATTCCTGAACTGTATTTTGTTTCCAACCTTATATTGGATGTTGAAAACGAGACAGCCTGGAACAACTTGAAGTAATTAATACACAGAAATGGAGTTTCAGAAATACAAAATGTCAACTATGTTTTCCCCACATTCTGAACAGGGCAGAAAAGAAAGCATAGATTTTCACAATAGCTCAGAGATTTTTCCATTCACATGGGTTTTATTTTGATATTCCACACCGAGTGGGTGAAAAACTTTCATGTAATTACCCTTTTTATAGATATTGTTAAATAAATCTGCCCAGCATTAAGCTATCACAGCGGAAATAAATTTGTCCTTAATGACAATAACACAAAGTAAATTAAGTTCTCAGCTAAGCATGAATAGTCCTAACCAAGAAATAAAGTTTATGAACATATTGGCCACCCTGACATATAGATGAGACAATAACTAGTAAACTTTTCTATGATAGACTTATATTGTTTCATTTTATCCCTGTATATAAGGAGCTCAGTAGGGCTTCACTGTCAATGAATTAACAACTTTCTTCAATCTCTGGTTCCTCCAAGGGAGAAAACAAAATCTTTTTGTATGGTGGCATTTCTTACAAGTATGAATGCTTTTAAATGTTAATATTATATTAACATTATCAATATATTAATGATTTCAAGGTACAATGACAAAGAACCCCACTTACCAATGCAAATTATTATTGGTTATTCTATTAAATTTTTCACTAACATCACAAGAGAAATTGAGAACCAAAATGGAGTAACTTAAATAAACTAATCTATTTTTATAAGGAGTGTAAAAGAGCTAATTTCACTTTCATGAGTTAAACCTATAAAACTTTATTGCCAATGGTATTGTAAACATCAGGTTGAAAAAGCATAATAGCTTTTCAGGAGTATTAATCAACATTTAGTAGAGAACCATTTATTACTCATACATACACATTTCATCTTATTACCTGCTAGTTAGCTAACATCAGATTGCAGAAGTTCATAGCCCAGGATATGTTCTTAGTAACTAATGTGGAAAAAAACAAGGTATGAATTCACACATGCCTTAGATGAATTTAAATTAATTCAGATTTGATTTCAGTTCAATTTAGTATTAATTCATGGTAAGATATCCTTCAAACTATTTGGCTAGTAGCCCACAAAAACTGTATAGGATTGTGTATAAAAAAATATTGCGAGAATAAGCTAACTATGCAAGAATTATCTAACTTTGGATGCCAAAACAAATATTTAGCATAGTAATCACTTTTGGTCTAAGCTTGTTGAACCTTGCTTCAGTGTTATTTATTCTTCATTTATTTATACAAATGAATATATATGCCACCTGTCCAGCTGCTTGAAGCTGCTTAAGTAAACAATTCAAATGAAAAGAGATGGCTGTATACAGTATGTGTGTGTTGTATTTATACTGAAATATCCTCATAAAATTGTCTCATAAATTCCTAAAATGAAATAATTGCCTTGGGGCTATAGCCTGAGCTGTCCACAGCTTCCTTAACTTTTATTCTATATATACAAAAATATCACAACTTTAGGAGGCAAGATAGGTGAAAAATTATCTTTATATTCTGACATGCCAGCCCTGGAAGCCATCTTTTTATTTGGAGCTTATGGGCGGCCACATTTAGTGCCTGGAAAAATGGGAGGGGGGATTTCAAGGAGTCGGTGGAGAATTAGCCATAACAACATTCCTTTCTCTGGGAATCAAGGACAATCAGCCTGCACCTGGATGGGAGTGACTGGGGGTTTGTCTCCACTTGGGAGGCAAAGCTATTGGATCATGTGATGGACATGTGGGTGTAGGGGATGGAACGTTAACTTTCTTTTGAGTGGGGAAAACCGGAAGCTTTCAGATTCGGGTTTTCCTAGATGTGCCAATATGACATCTCTAATAAAATGGAACTTTGAGGAACTTCAAGCCTTGGAGTCTTCTTTCATTGGGGTGTTACTTGGAACCCTGACAACAAGTTCAAAAGGTTGGTATATTGCCCTATATTTAAATATATTTTTAAATGGGAATAATTAAATTGTTCAAATAGTTTATAATTGACGGAGGCTGACTTTCAAAAAAAATCTGATCTTTCCTACAGAGGTATGGTGAAGAAACTTTTCAGAGCATAAGGAACAGCAACTCGTTCAAGAAGGTCTGCAAAGTCTGCTTAAATTCAAATTCTAAAAATAGGAACAAACAACCTAAGCTGTGCTATCTTCTTCTTTGACATCTTTGTTTATTAAAAACTTATATCAAAGAACAGCAAAAATAAAAGTTAATCATTTATCCTTTTAGATTGTAGGCCTTTAGTCTACTTTTACAAAATGATATACTGTCAGGTATATCATTTAAACTGAGGGTTTAAACCAAGCTGATGAAAGTTAGAAAGGAAGAAATGTTACTTTCTGATTTCATCACAATGGTTCTAATTTGGTGTTCCTTTCTCTTTGTTAAAAAATATTTTTATTAAATTTGTACAATTTGCAGTTAAAGTATAAACAAATGAAAAGTAAAAATAAGAAAAGAGAAAAAGTAGAAAAAAGAAAACAGTTTTATTTCTGCCTTCTTTCTATTAAATAATTGCCATCTTCCTCAGTCCTCTTCAACTTTAACCCTTTTAATCCCCAAGTTCATAAATTATCAGTTCAATCCTTTCTTCTCTCAGCAAAAAGTCCATATAAATCTTCCAACCTTTTTAAAAAAGCCATTATCATTCTTTTTTTCTTGACCAAACTGGTGTTCCATTCAAAGCAATATAGTTCATACTCAGCCAGCTTTGCCAAATATACTGAGGTATTCTGATGAAGTTATCTTGAGCCTTTTGAATGTCCTCAAATAAAACCTCATGAAATTTCTGGAAATGGATGGAATGAAAGTTGAACTGCTCATATTTGTGTACATGTATCTAAAATCAGTTCATTCAAACTAACTGGAACAACTGATCTAAATGTAGTTCATAAAATCATATACCAAAATGTCCTTCCTGTTAATGACTACTTCAGCTTCAACCGCAGCAATACACAAGCACGTAATAGATTCAAACTAAATGTAAAATGCTCCAAACTCGACTGCAGAAAATACGGCTTCAGCAACAGAGTGATCAATGCCTGGAATGCACTACCTGACTCTGTGGTTTCTTCCCCAAAAACTTTAACCTTAGACTGTTTATAGTCGACCTCTCCCCGTTTCTAAGAGGTCTGTAAGGGGCGTGCATAAGGGCACTACTGTGCCTACAGTCCCTGTCCTACTGTCCTATTGTCCTCTTTTATCATTACTTTTTACTTATGTTTATACAAACTACTACTATCCTATACATGTTTGACAAATGAATAAATAAATAAATAAATAAATAAATAAATAAACAAACAAACAAACAAACAAACTTGTGTAATGTTGACCACCACAGAAAATTCAATTTTTAATTCGTTTGTTTACTTGAAGTATTTTCACCCCAGGTCTTGGCTGAAATCTCACTATGCAATTTATGGACCATCAGTAACAAGCAATCTAATTATACGATATCCACTTACTTTACAAATCCTCTAAAAAAAATAATTCATAATGGCAATATGAAATTGGAGACTCTGTACAACAAGCAGCACATACAAGTTTGTATCCCAATGAATAATTTGTATTATTTCCAGTGACTTCTTTCCTGGGTAAATTAGACTTCATTAAATACTGAGGCATGCAAACAGCTGACAGGTGGTAAAACTATTCATGGATTGTGTGGTATACCAATTTGGAGAGAAATCAACTCATACAAACCAGTGCATCATGAAGACTAGACTATATTTCTCTCTGACATCTAGTTATTTCCCTCTTTGTCTCAAGAGCTATTTTTATTTCTGTGAGCTTTCAGACTTGTAAACATTGCATTTTGGAGTAGTTTAGGCATTAACTGATTGCATGAATTAGACTTTAGAAGGAACTAACAGATTTAAGGACCTGCTTTTCTTAATATGGTACAGAACACAGACACAAATACTATATTTTTTCCATACAAAACCATTTTATTGTACAAAATACTATCTTATTCTACTATCATAAATCCCTATCTTATTTTACTATCTTCCTATTCCTAGAATAGTTTAAAACTATTCTATATCTACTATTTAATGTATAAGCTTCTATTTGTATGTTCATATTCCCATGTTAGCACTATTTATGTATTTTTATTCCACCTTTCTTCTTTTTTATTTTTACTTTATACTCAAGGTGGTGAATATAATGAATACTCCTTCTTCTCCTATTTTTCCTACAACAACAACCCTGTGAGGTAAATTAGGCTGAAAGAGAGAATGAGTGAGCCAACATCACTCATGTTTTCTTATCTTAACTATATATTTTTAATCTTTCTTTTTTCCCAGGCCTTCCCCTTTTATAGGCAATTTCAGCCTACTTGCATGTGAAAACAATTTTAATTAATCCTCTTAAAGGACTGAAGAAGAAAAATCACCCAGGGAATATGTGTGATGGAAGGTAGTAAGGAGATGGATCCCCAAGAGGGAGGAGGAGTAAGAGGCAATTCAGCCCAGATATTGTGTGAGAGAAAGAGGGTAAAGACAGCTTCTCCCTAATAGTTCACAAAATATATTATAAATGCAGATAGTAGAGCCCTCAGTCTGGCAAAATTTTGTCTATAGATGTGAAGCAATAAAGAAGCCAGCTTGAAAGAATCACCACATGCCACTCTGGATTTTACAATAAGACTTGCCATTCCAAAGGTTCTCAATCTTTAAAAAGCAATAACAAATATTTTAAAAGTAAATGTGAAAGTTCCTGCCATCTACTGATATAAAACAGCTATCTGGAATATCTGTGGATGATTTTGAAGCTCTCTCCTTTCTACAGAGTGATTTTGGCATTCTGGATCCAGTATCCAGCCATGGTTTTGGGCCGTAATGTTTTCCGCTGTTCTGTGAAATGGCTTCCTCACCAGAAGCTTTCAGGGCTTGACTCTTTTTCTCAACACTCCTACCCACATACCGGTACTTGTTTTTGGTTTCTCTTTTATTTTTAAAAACTCTCCAATTATGAGGCGGGAGGAGCTCTTCTTGGGGTGCTTTCTGCAGCACAACTCCATTTATTGAAAAATCATGCTGAGATAAAAGGAGAAAATGAAATGAATGGGAATCTAATGGAATTTCCCAAATGAATAAAGGAATAGGGCTAAAGTCCACATGACAAATGTTCCCAATTCTCTTCAATTTTTCTCTTTCATGAATATAATATTCTGTAATATCTAATCATTACTAATTTCTGATAGGATAGAGAATTTTGAATCATATTTATGAATCATATAAAATAAAAATGGCAAGTTGCTGCCAACATTTAAAGAAGGCAGCTTTCACCTAAAGATGGAAATAAAAAAGAATTGATTTGTGGGCATTCTCGGTTGATCATTCAGCTGTTTTACAGTAAAGCATATGAACCAAAACTATATGTAATTTACCATAAAAGCTAACTATAAGAGGCAGACTGAAAAGTACCAACATCTCTGCCATGTACTTTCCCTATGAGGCATAGATATATCACACTGTACATTTTTTTAAAGGATAAAATTTTATCTTCAATATTTGAAACCCTTGAGTTTTGTTTAAGGTCAAGAGGTTAATGTCAAGGATCATCTGACAAATCTTAGCATTTGTTGGAGATTCCTAAAAATGTACAGAAGCAATGGTTGCAATCTAAAGTTTTTAACAGCTGTCTTATAGATTTCAATACTCAGGGGAAAAAACCTGTGCATCTCATAATTCTTGCCCTCCTCAATAAATGGCAATTGACTTCTGCATTAGTGTGGTCTCCATGTATTCCATCTACTGATGCACTTCAAATCTTAAGAGTAATATTATTAACTTCTGCCCTGGAACATTTAAATGGCAGGTCTCTAGTCAATGATATTGCCACCCATTATTAGATATGCTGGGGAGCTTCAGTGAAATTATTGGAGATGTACTAGAAAATACTTTACCAAAAACACAAATATTAGAAGGCCAAACCAGGTCTGTATTTCTTTCTTTGCTCGTAAGTTTTTTTTTTCCTTGTCCTCATACTGTAAGAAAAATATCCATCCTCTGAAACATGATAATAGAGAACCCTGCTTTATTTTTGATGTTGTTAATCAGAATTAGGCAAGAAGTAGATATTTACCTCGGAAGATACATAATAATTCTTAAAAGTAGTTAAACCTGTTATATTCTTAAAATCTGTTTCAGCCATTAAAATTTAGAAGCAAGGATTTACCCAACAGTGCACCCTGGCTAATCCATATGCAGAATGCCCAGTGATGTTGGCACAAGAGAGAACAACATTAGGGTTTTGGGCTGACTGAAAGCTGAGAAAGTGAAGGAAGTTCAAAGTAGATGTTTAGATTGTAGATCCTTTAATAATGATTTTACTCATTAATCAAATTTGAAATCCAAATAAAGCACTAAGTTGCTATATCTACTTTAGTAAGTAAAATTGCTATGAAGATGAAGAATGGGTCTTTTTGCTAATGCCATTACTTAATGAAGAAGATCAGTTCATCAGATTCCTTTTTAGCATTTGTTTGCCCATAAAGCCAAATCATTCAACTGCTTTTCAAAAGGTTTTCCTCCATATTGATATATGATACTTGCTATGGGGCGGTAATAAATGTTTTGAGGCTTCATTGGTTCTGACATCATATATTTTGTAATTTTTGATGATTTGAGAGACATGACAGTATATGACTTTCCATCTTCATTTGGTTATGTGAAAAATGAAATAAAATGATGAAAGTAAACAATAAATGAAAATGAAAATGCACAAGCAGTACAAAGTTTCTAATGACTTTGCTCAGAACTTTGAAGATGGCAAATAAGCAATGTGTTTACAAGTGCAATGTACTATAAGTTCTAAGTACATCACGATTTATGAACTCTATGCCTGGTCATAAATAATATTCCTCACCATCTTCAGATAGCTTCCTGCATTAACAGGATTCAAAACCCTGAACACTTTGCATAACCTGAAAAAAGAACTATTACATTCAAAACATCCAGATTTTATCCGAATCTTGCTACCATGATAAGCAGTACATGGTGCTCCTTTAATGGAATGATCAGCCTATTTCGGGCCTATATGAAGTGTTGTAGTGGTTCAGTGAGACCTATTTCTGAAATAAAAAAACAGAAATACATAAAAGTCCCCTTGAATTTGCAGGGAAAGTTAAACGTTGTAAAAATTAATGTTACATGCAGAGTAATTACCATATTTTTCGGAGTATAAGACGCACCAGAATATAAGACACACCTTAGTTTTTGGGGAGGAAAATAGGGGGGGAAATCTGCCTACCAGGTATTCATCTGGCTAATGTCCTTAGTCTGGTCAGCTTCAGCACATTATTTTATCCCCTGGTTAGGACTTAAAAAAACCTTCTTCTGAGAGAGTAACAATGAAAGAGCCTGTAAGCCAGTAAGAGCTGGGAAGATCATTAGCACCTGGTTAGGGCTAGAAAAAAACTTATTCGGAGCAAGTAGAGCAATGAAAAAAACCCTGCAAAGACTTAGGGCTGGAAAAACCTTCTTCAGAGAGAGTAACAATGAAAGTGCCTGCAAGCCGGTAAGAGCTGGGAAGATCGTTAGCACCTAGTTAGGGCTGGGAAAAAAGCTCCGAAAAAGCTACATTCAGAGTATAAGACGCACCCAAATTTTCAGCCACTTTTAGGGAGGAAAAAGGTGCGTCTTAAACTCCAAAAATACGGTATTTAGAAGTATTTATATCCTGATGTCTTTAAGTAATTTTAAGCAAACGAATGGAAGAGGCTAGGATGGAAGTGTAAGTATGAGCCTTACATGATAAAATTATATTGTACAACAATCCTTGTTTGAAAACTGCATATAGATAGATAGACAGACAGACAGCAGGCAGATAAATAGGAGTATTAATACTTCAATTGAGAGTATCACCTATTGAGATGTTAAGCAGTTTGAATAACTTCAAGACGAATTTAGATTGCCTATAATTGGAAAATGGCAGTATATTCCATTAAACTATCTTACTTTCACAGTAGGATCCAGATGCATTAGCCATGTCTAAAATTCCATAATTATTCTCAGTATTAGAATGTGTTTAGTGTGAAATTAAATCTACAGTGTGTTTGTAAACAATTTCAGTGAGGATATTGTTTACAAGAACTATAGAAGAGTTGAAATAATCCATATTTATTCACAAATCCATAGTTTGAAAATATATCAAGAATCATTGGGTACAGCAGACCTCCCTCCCTTACGGAAAAGAATAGGCAACTGGCTGATTATCTGAATGTGTTCTACTGTAGATCACTGTCAACTATATCTGCCCTCCCCATCATCAACAATAACCAAATCTCCTACACCTATCTCCATTCTTCTGCGGCCCCACTTCTGATGATCTTAGAAAAAGATGTGTTTTTCTATTTCATAGAAAAAAAGATCAGAAAAGCACTAGGCCCAGATGGAATAAATCCTTCTTGCTTGAAAGCCTGTGCTGATCAACTAGCCCCATCTTCACCCGCATCCTTAATAAATCATTGGAAATGTGTTATGTTCCTTCTTGCTTCAAATGCTCTACTACCATCCCAATTCCCAAAAAACTATCCAAGAAACCCTCCATCAAGAAGCTGAATGACTACAGACCAGCCATTCTGACATCTGTATAGTTTTGAAAGGTTAGTGTAAACTGAAAATAATCACAGATCCACTGTTAGACCCCTTGCAATTTGCCTACCAAGCAAACAGATCAGCAGATGATGTGTCAATATGGCACTGCACTACATCTTGCAACATCTTAAATCCCAGGGGACCTAGGCATGGCTCCTTTTTGTAGACTTCAGCTCAGCATTCAATACCATCATTCCAGAAATTCTTCATTCTAAACTGACTCAGCTAGCTCTGCCTGTCCATACTTGTAGGTAAATTTTAAGCTTTTTGAGAGGTAGGAAGCAACAGGTGAAGTTAGGGAAAATCACATCAACTATCTGAGCAATTCGCCCAGGCACTCCTCAGGGCTGCGTGTTCTTTCCATTGCTCTTCTCTCTACTGTATAGACCAATGACTGCTAAAGTACTAAAGTTTGCAGATGATACAACAGTCATTGGTATCATTTGAGACAGTGATGAGTCTACATCTAGATGAAAGGTTGAACAAATGGCCCTGTGGTACAGCCAGAACAATCTGGAGCTAAGCACGCTTAAAACTGCAGAGATGAGAGTCGATTTTAGGAGGAACTCTCCTATTCTATCACCTCTTACTATATTAAACAGCACAGTATAAATGGTAGAGTCCTTCAGGTTTTGGGTTCTATAATCTCCCAGAATTTGAAATGGACACCTAACATTAGAACCATCATTTAAAAGGCACAACAAATAATGTTCTTCCTGCATCAACTCAGAAAATTCAGATTGTTGATACAGTTCTACAGAGGAATTATTGAGTCTGTCATATTTACTTCTATAGCTGTCCAGTTTGGCACAGCAACAAAACAGGACAGGTACAGACTTCAATGGATAGTTAGGACTGCTGAAAAAAATAATTGCAACCAGCCTACCTTCTATTCAGGAGCTGTATATTGCATGAGTCAGAAGGAGAGCTAAGAAAATATCTATAGGCCCTTCACATCCTGGACATAAATTGTTTCAACTCCTCCCCTTGGGATGCCGCTACAGGGCATTCAATGCCAAAACAACTAGACACAGAGACAGCATTTCACTCTGCTAATAGCAATAGCACTTAGACATATACCGCTTCATAGTGCTTTTACAGCCCTCTCAAAGCAGTTTACAGAGTCAGCATATTGCCCCCAACAATCTGGGTCCTCATTTTATCCACCTCAGAAGGATGGAAGGCTGAGTCAACCTTGATCACCTAATTCCCATAGTACTGTCTTATCTTTAAGTGTATTTGCCCATATGGAATGGTTGTATTATTATTACACTTCTCATCTTATCTACTACACTGAGAGCTTCTACACCTGAAACAAATTCCTTCTGTGTCTAATCACACTTGGCCAATAAAGTGTGCTGTGCAGTGCTGTGCAGTGCTGTGCAGTGCTGTGCTGTGCTATTTCTTATTGTCTTAATAGGAGACCAGTACTCAAGCTGCATTGAGATTTTGACTTGCTGGTAAACCATTACGTTATTTGATTAGTAGCAAAAGAAATATGGGCTGGTATTGTATAAATAAATCTACTGATATACACAGGCCAAGAAAAGAGAGGGGAAAGAGAGGGGGAGGGGGAGGGGAGGGGGAGGGGGAGAGAATGAATCAGGTCACTGATTTTATCATTTATCTTACGGTTTATCATATGTTTTGTTCAGGGGCGGGGTCCTAATTTTTTTACTACCATTCTGTGGGCATGGCTTATTTTGTGGGTGTGGCTTGCCAGCCATGTGACCGGGTGGGCGTGGGCCTCGGGACCTTGGCAGCGGCTGGAGAAGCTGGGGGGCATTGCCCACCCACAACGCAGCACCCCGCAGCGGAAGCAGCAAGACCGTGGCAGTGGTTCTTCTAGGAGGTTCCGTCCGGCCTGAATGCTTCTCCCCATTCGATGATCCTAGGCTCCTGCCGCCTGTTCCCCCTCCCCTCAGCAGCTCGAGAAGCCTCGAACGTGCGAAAATGCCTGGGATCATCACTGCGCGTTCGTGGCTTCTCAGATTGCTGAAGGGAGGGGAACTGAGATAGGTCCTGCCGCCCATTCCCCCCTCCCCTCAGCAGCTCGAGAAGCCTCGAACGTGCAAAAATGCCTAGGATCATCACCGCGCGTTCATGGCTTCTCAGACTGCTGAAGGGAGGGGAACTGAGATAGGTCCTGCCGCCCGTTCTTTCAGCATCTCACACGCTCCCTAAGCCATCCTCCCCTGTTTGGACTCACTGTGGGGTAGGAAGTCAGCGCATGCACAGTGCCGGAAGCTCAGCTTCTGGGCATGCGCAGAAGAAAAATTTTTTTAAATTAAAAACATTTTTTTAAGAAATGGTGGCCCCCAGGCACCGGCAACCGACCACACCAGTACTGTGACATCACCAGCGGGCCTCTACCAGTGCTATAGAGTGGACCACACTGGTAGGAACCCACCACTGGTTTTGCTCCATGGCTACTTGCTCAAATGATAGAAGCTTCCCATATCCAATATCTTCAAAAAATTTCAGTTTTAGCATGTAATTCTTAAAAGCAGTAAACCTGTTACATTCTTAAAATCTGTTCCAGCCATTAAAATGTAGAAGCAAGGATTTACCCAGAGTGCACCCTGGATAAGCCCATATGCAGAATGCTAAAAGTCAAGTTGAATTCCCAGTTGTGTTGGCACAAGAGAGAGCAACATTAGGGCTGGCTGAAAGCTGAGAAAGTGTATCAGAGTTTGTTGCAAAAAATCAATTTCCAGAAGCACACAAAGATTCAGCTGGATTCATTAACTTCTTTATAAACATAATAATATATATATATTTACAATACCAAGAGTAGATTATTTCTTCAAGAAGTTACAGGCAGCAGAGAACAGTTAGTTTCATTTCAGCAGAGTTCAGAGTGGACTGAGAGGACAGAGTGCAGAGTGGGACTGAGCCATGCCCAGCCTTAAGCTTAAGTTTCCAGTTTCGATTCTCTGCACAGACTCAGAAGTGTTTAGCTCCCATTGGCTGACTTAGTTGCTATGCCTATTCATTGGCTGATCTTGTTAACATGGGCTCTCCCAGTCATGAATATTCTAACAAAGTGAAGGAAGTTCAAAACAGTGTCAGCCTTGCCATCCCCTAAAGGTTCTGATCAGCAGAGTTTAATGAAGTGATAAAGCAAGTTATGGCCAGTGACTCATATCCATGTCAGAGAGCATATCACAAGTTCTGCTCAGGGAAGTAAAATTGCAATGGGGCATATTGTCAGAACCAATCCCAGAAGCAAACTGTAGAAATAGGAGCCTGCCTAAACAGTGCTTTGACTGTTGTACTATAGTTCATTTTATAGTTCATTTTCCAGAACTGTACATTTTCCACTGTTTGTGGCAAAAAGTTACTTATTACGCATGCTTGCAATTATTATATACATAGTACATATCATGACCCCTTAAAAATCCAATTGTATTTTTGCTATTGGGGTTAAGAGTCTAACCTGATGTTAATTGGACGAGCAACCTTAAATGATCAGGCAGTAAATTGAAAATATTATGGTCATGAAAGGAGGAAGAGAAGAAAAAGGCAACAAATAATACCAAAGTGACCCACAATTAAGTCCTTTGGGAATAATAGTGATGATTCCCCTGCACTTTATTAAGTAGATAACTTTTGCTACATGTTTTAAAGTTAACTGTAAATAATAATTTCAAGAAGATCAGGGAAAGAAGATAAGCAGCAAGGGATGAGGTCAGGAATAATTCTTGTACCCAAAAAGTAGAAATCATTACTCCTAATGGACCTATTTGAAGCTGTAATAAATGATTTACTGTAGCTGCCGGAATATATTGAAGAGTGGAATAAGTATACTTCCCATTAGTGTCAGAACATTAGTGGAAACCTGGATCCTGAATCTTTTTTGAGAAGAAGCAACTGGAATACAGAAGATGTAGGTGAGGGAAAGAGGTTCAGACTGGAAACAGGTCCTTTTCCCTTAAAGAGTGAATATTAGAGAGCAAATTGTTTACAGCTAAATGTTGCTGCTATTCCAGTATTACAAATGTACTGTCCAGAACAATAGATATACAAAATTGCCTATTATTGAGTTCCTGTGCTGTAATTCTTATGAGCAACATCACTAAGTAGATGCACTCCTTCTTCCAGCTGAAATTATGATCAAGATGGGAAATTTTAAATTACACCTGAGCCTGGATGTCTTCTCCACAATTATTACTACTTGCTGCTTGGAGTCTATATTCCAGTGAACTAATGAAGACTTCCTAATGTGCCTAGCTGCTGTTCATTGCTGGAATGAGATACATTGTGATATATCCAATATATCTGCAGCTCGAGGGATCATGACAGACTTCTATTCATTGATTGCTTCCTCCAATTAATGGTACTTACAAATAATATAAACTTCCATTGACATTGGAAGAGAGTTTGGGACCGTGTCTTTAATGATTTACTCTAGTTGCTAATCCTTTGTGGGTCCATGTTGTTCAACTATACACATGTTGTGAGGAGATAGATTACTGACTTAATATCCAAGCTGTTTTGGACAGTAGCAGAACTAAGCAGAACTTCTATAAAGCAGAAAATTAGCTATTCAAGAATTATACTGATCTCAGGCATGCATGCATGCACACCCTCATATTCCCTGTCAAGAATCATTCTTAGACAATTATTTCAAACATCTAAGGTGGTCTACAGGAAGGCAAATATATCTATGGAAACAAAAGGATATACTTTTGTATATTGCTGATCACATTGTTCTTGATTTAAAAGAGGAATGGCTTTGCCTCTTGACTTTTCTTCCCCATCCATCTAATCTCCATTGAAATTTGAAGGATGGAACAGATTAGATATTGTTATGCAGAATATCAAGGGGAGGGGAAGGATAGAGATTAGGTATTCAGATATGAAACAGTAGCTTAAATGTGCACAGAGCTTATTATGTCTAATTGTATAGCTTTTTTCTGGATTGGTGCATTTATAATTTATCATAGCTGCCTCTGTGTTTGTGCAGAAGACTGCGCAAACTAATCAAGCCTTCTTGCACAGTATTAGATTTTAAAGATGTGGGGTTTTTTAAATCTCCATGGTACCAATCAATTTTCCAACTTAATGCTGTAGACAGTTTCGCATTGAAATGCAAGCAGCAAAGTCAGTTCTTAAAGAAAACCAACTCATTAAAAGCTAGGAAGAAAGCTTGTTCTTGACTTTATGAAATCCACCCAGCATATCAGCCAAACGAAATACTATTTTCACCTCTTCTTGGAAGCATATAACTTCACTTGGACCATCAGTTTGAGAGCAAAACCATGCTTCTTGTCATTGCAACTATTGCATGATGATTTGTTCATTTGTTCCATTATTAGTATTAGTATTATTAGTATTATTAGTATTATTGTTTATCGCATAGTCAGCCAGATATTCAGACTGGATTTGGCCTTTTTGTCCACCTATCGAATCCTTCCCAGAGGTATCATCGCAGGATGTAAGCTGTTCCAAATAAAGCTGCCTTTTGCAATTGACTGATGGTGAATTTGACAATGCGGATGGTGTTTAAGTGGTGCTCCAGTTGTTTTATTATTATTAAAGTTGCCACTCAATTCAAGGAAACTCTGAATAGCTTACAGAATGACAAAATATACAAATATCCAGACAATTATAAGTATAGGAACAGATTAAAATTACAGAAAATTGAAAAAGTTTAAAAACCATGGATTTGGAGCAGAGAAGTGTGGGGGTGCCCTTTCTATTAATATACCAACCACCTCCAGCCAACAGCTTTTCCTTCAAGACCCCATGCCAGCCAGCTTTTCCTGAAGTGTAAAAGACAGGGGGCAAGATATTCCAAAGGGCAAGAGCCATAGCAAAAAAGGCTCTTCTGCATCCCACCAATTGAAATTCATTAGCTACTGGGATCTACAGAAGGTCCCTTTTTCTACTACGAGTGGGGTTTTATTTATTTTATTTATTTGTGAGATTTATATACCGCCTCACAGTGCAAGCACTCTCTAAGCGGTTTACACCAGTAAGCAATGTATATTTATATTGCCCCCAACAATCTGGGTCCTCATTTTACCTACCTCGGAAGGATGGAAGGCTGAGTCAACCTTGAGCCGGTGAGATTTGAACCGCTGACCTGTGGATCAGTGTCAGCCAAAGTGGCCTGCAGTACCTGCCTCTAACCGTTGCGCCACCTCGGCTCTTGGTTCCATAGTTATCCTGGACCAGGCCATCGAGGGGCTTAAAGGTAATAATCAACACCTTGAAATGTATCTGGATCATCAGCCTGTGCAACTTGCATAACAATGGTGTTGCATGTGCCATCCTAGGGGCCTCCAAAACTTTCTATACCATTGCATGCTGGACCATTCTGAATACTCTTCAAGGGTAGCCCCATATAGAGCATGTTACATATTTCCTTTACCAGGAGCTCCAAAACATTGAGCTTTGTGATTGCTCATCAATGGCAGGAAAAAATCTGAGTGCAATAAGTTTACACCTTCAGTGGCTACTCTCAGGTTGGCTCTAGACATTTTGGCACCCTAGTCAAAGTTAAATTTTGTCATCTTCCACGATGTGGCCCAGATTCAGATTCTGTTAGAAATTTCAAATTTTTGAGCTTTGCATTTAACAATTTTCAGCTCTGGACTTTTTTTTTCTTGGATATTTTCCACCCTATTTACTGCAAATCACAGTAAATAATTTTAATTACACAGCACCTTTTGCAAAATGGCAACCGTTCTGCAACAGTTCTGCAAAATTATCTTTAAGCCTCGAGCAGGAATGCTGGCACACAGAGAAGACTGTTATCACTTTTCCAGGTATAACTTTGATATGCTGATAATCATGCAATTCATTTGCTCAGGACCTTCCCATCAGATCTTTGTCTTGTTTTACTAATATCAGCTTCCCAAGGTAATAATTTCTTTTTCATGAGTTACAATATCTGTTTAGGGTGCTGTTCACTTGACCAACTTTGTGGATAACTGATTTTAAAAAGAGTAAATGTTCTAAAGCAATAAGAAACAATAATTGGGTTTAATATATGCATTTTGGAAGTATTTTCAATTTTGGTGCCCTCTAAAATTTCATGTCATAAGAGATTGCCTAGAACCAGCCTATTATTCTTCCAGCGTTATTTTTCCCAGTGGGAATAAAAACAATTGGGAAGATTTTCAAAGAAATATTTCCTGCAGGCCATATTATCCATTGAAATTGAAGCCTCGGGGCCTCTTTCATATTTTAATCAAAAGGGAATTATAGAATTATCTTGATAGTCATGAATATTCTATACAAAAAGCAAATTTTGATTAAATCAGATGGATGTAGAAATGGCGTGACAAGAAATTAATACATAGGCATACTTAATTGGCTAAATTATACTTCTAGAAGTACATAGACATAACAATTTCCTATGTTCTTTGAGGTGTCATGGCCCCGTCAGAACAACCTGGGGATGAGAGTGTATTTATTTATTTATTTATTTATTTATTTATTTATTTATTTATTTATTTATTTATTTATTTATTTATTTATTTAAATAGATTTGTATGCCGCCCAACTCCCGGGGGACCTAGGAGTGAGGGAGTCCGGGGTCCCTCAGGCTTCGGAAGAGTAGGCAGGGTGGAATATAGGGTGCAGGCTGACCAAGGAAGGGGGAGGATATGAAAAGGCCAAGCAGAGGATGGGCAGAGCTCCGGAGACGAGCAAATGTTTCCCCCACCTGATCCCCGAGTGTGGAGAATGGAGAAGAGGCAGAGTCAACACAGGGTTTGTTGTGAGAAGAGCAACAATGTGAGAAGAGCAACTAGGGTGCTCTTCTCACATGAGAAGAGCACCCTAGCCCTCCTCCTGAGGATCACCTGGAGAGTAGCATTTAAGGAGACACCGTGGGAAGGAGGTTTTGTCGGGAAGAAGTGTTGTATTTCGTGGCAACATGCTCCACGGCTCTGAGAAGAACTTTGCTCCTGAATCCTTGCTGATGTGGACTGAGGTTTGATCCTTTGCTTTGACATTCGTTATGAACTCTGCCCAGTTTGAGATCCTGTCTTGTCCCTGGAGCGGTGCTGCTCCTGTGCACTTTCATGGCCGGGAAGTTGCACAAAGACTGTGTGGCCACGTGTGTTCCTTGCTCTTGGACTTAGGGGTAACCTGGGGGCAGAGACTTTGGAAGACAGAACAGGAATTGCTGGATTGTGGGGATGGTGGGAGATGGTGGTTGAATAAAAGTTGTCAAGCTTCCACATAGTACGTGTTGCTTGCGCACCAACCCTGGGTCATAACAGGAGGTGGAAGAAACCAGTTTTCCCATAATTAGACTAAGACTAAACATTTTCTTATTTGCTTCTTTCTCTTCTAGAACCTCTGTAGTGGCTCTTTTCTTAATTTAGATCTTTAGAAAATGTTAGCCCTTTCAGCAGAAATTTCTCTACATACTACAGTGTTAATGAGGGATCTTTGCTTGAAGCTATCTCTTCAAAGACAACCACCAAAGAGAAGAAAATCACTGGTGAAACTTTATATACCTGCAATGAGGTGATCTATTTGAAACCAAGCTGTAGGACTTTACAAAGCATTCTCCAGAAAGAGAGGAGCTGAAAAGGGATGCATTAGTTTTTCTGCAACATCACTGATGAGCTTTAGCAACAACAAAGAAACCTTATGTTTTGTGAGCTGCATGCATTCAGGGGGACATCTTTAGTAGAAAATTGTTATTTTGAAAAACATTCTCAACCTTATAGAATGACTGAGAATAAATGTAACAGATGAAAAGAATGTTAAGGCACCTTTAAAAAAAACTCCTTTGTCATTTTGGCATGCATAATAGAAATAATTAATGGAGGGCTAAATCAGATATAATGCCAATATGTTTCTCAGGATTATTATGGTTGGTTGCAAAGACAGTCAGGTGCTTAGACTGGAACTGGAATGTTTATCCATCTATCAAAACCTTCCCAAGGACCCGGCAACTTCTTTCCAAGAACTATAATGTGTTGACATAATATATGTGTAGATCCAAGCTGTGTGGTCTTTTATAATTCACAGCTGGAAATTTTGATTTTTTTAGATTTTTATAAGTGCCATCCAGGATTTTTGGCACCAGTATGCTGATAAACACTGGGACCATCATGACTGGTTTATGCCATAATCTTTCAGCTTTGTTTTTCCAATCTTGATACTTTGTTATCTTCTTCAATTGCTTGTCTTCCATTCTGCTATCCCCTGGTATTGCCACATCAATTATCCACGCTTTCTTCTTTTCAACCACAGTTATAGATAGATAGATAGATAGAATTCTTTATAGATAGATAGAATTCTTTATTGGCCAAGTGTGATTGGACACACAAGGAATTTGTCTTTGGTGCATATGCTCTCAGTGTACATAAAAGAAAAGATACATTTGTCAAGAATCATGAGGTACAACACTTAACGATTGTCATAGGGTACAAATAAGCAATCAGGAAACAATCAATATTAATATAAATCATAAGGATACAAGCAACAAGTTACAGTCATACAGTCATAAGTGGGAGGAGATGGGTGATAGGAACGATGAGAAAAACTGATAGTAATAGCAATGCAGCCTAGTGAATAGTTTGACAGTGGTGAGGGAATTATTTGTTTAGCAGAGTGATGGTGTTCGGGGAAAAACTGTTCTTGTGTCTAGTTGTCTTGGTGTGCAGTTCTCTATAGCGACGTTTTGAGGGTAGGAGTTGAAACAATTTATGTCCAGGATGCGAGAGATCCATAAATATTTTCACGGCCCTCTTTTTGACTCTTGCAGTATACAGGTCCTAAATGGAAGGCAGGTTGGCAGTAATTGTTTTTTCTGCAGTTCTGATTATCCTCTGAAGTCTGTGTCTGTCTTGTTGCGTTGCAGAACCGAACCAGACAGTTATAGAGGTGCAGATGACAGACTCAATAATTCCTCTGTAGAACTGTATCAGCAGCTCCTTGGGCAGTTTGAGCTTCCTGAGTTGGCGCAGAAAGAACATTATTTGTTATATTTGGTTTGTTACGAACCAAGACTTCATCGGTTTGTATTTGGAAATCCAAATACAAATTTTTAAATTGTTCATTTTCAACTACTTTTTCAACTCTGTGTTTCCACCCATTTTTCATTACTGACATATACATTTTTTAAAGATATTCAATCAATCATTCTGGTGACTGTGTTAGGTCAACATTCGTAATCAGTTTGTGTAAACTTGCACAAGTTGAGACTATGATACTGTACACTATTTCTTCTAATTCTTTGCACAATCTACACTTTGAATCTATAGATGATTTTTCAAATCTCATCTTTATTGCTTTACTTTAAATAGCTTGTTCCTGTGCAGCCAAAAATCAAAATTTCATTGTCTTTTTATTTAATATAACAGTTATAAACTATTGGCAGGTTTTATCTTTAGCCGCTTCCACTAATCTTTTGTAAAACTTGGCCATGTAATGTTTTTATTGTCATTCTGATCGTGTTTTAATTACATTATTTTTATATTCACATTTTGTTTTCTACACATCGAGAAATTTTCAATTTTAACTTATATCAAAGTTTATTCTTGGCTATCTTTTAGTCAAGGTATACTTTTCCTCTTCGATAGTTGGTTTCCATTTAAATTCATCTTCAAATCATTTTATCCATTCAGCATTATTTTTATTATAGTCTTTTATTTTTCAGTTTCTATAAATCTTTCCAAAACTGGATTGTTTCTTTTTTGTTTGCTTTTTCATTTTCAGAATTTCTATTGCCATATATACTTTCAGAAGCATCTCTGGTCTGATTGAAATAGCTGATTTTGCTTAAATGGGATTATTCATGCCTCATAGTATTCAGTTTTCCCAGAGATTGCTGTTATTTATTGCTTTATGATTTCCAAAGCTTCTTCAATTTTTCTGGTACTAAGTCAATGTTTCTTTTTTTTTAATTAGGCTTGTCTTGATCCTTAAAATCTTCCATTTTTGCTTTTCATGTTTTTTATATGACTCGTATCTGATCTTAATATCTTTATCTTGGCGTCCAGTCTAATCCTCCACTTTGGGATAGAAAGTGATTTTGCTTTTGCCTTTATAATTGTCATACCCAGCTCTACCGTAACTACCACTGCTGTACTGTAAGCAAGCTGACTGATTTGTTCGATAGAAGCTGTTTTAATTGTTTCAAGCACCTAATTCTCATCCTATAGGTGCCAGGATTTTGTAGTGCATCACTTTCAATGCTGTCAGTCTTTGTCTTTCTGCTGGTAATTCTGCATATACCATATTTTTTTTATTTTAATTCTTCTTGTTGGGGGTCAGTACATAGATTGATTGTTGACCTGTACTGGCTCTTTTGTTAGAAAAAGTAATAATTAATCATTTCTATGGTTTACATCACCTTTTTCAGAGGTGAGCTCCTCCCAGTTCGGACTGGTTCTATGGACCCGGCAGCGACCCAGGCCTGCCATGCCCCCAAACCGGCTCTCTTGGAGGGGCCATAGGCCATCTTGTTTTTTGCTTCTGCGCATGCATGGAAGCTGGGTTTTTAGCACTGCGCATGTACACACGCCCGCACAAAGCGCCCACGCGCCCACGCAGCACGTCAGGAAGCAAACCAGCAGCGAGGAAAATCAAAACCCACCCCTGACCTTTTTCCTTTATATTTGTAACTGTTTATTTATTTAAAACACTTATATAGTTTTCCATCTTTCAATCAATTCTGGGCAGCTCCCAATCAAGATTTCTGTGGAGAAAAACTGTTGTTATCTTAGTTTCTTCTACTATTCTACTATAGATTTTTTTAATTTTCCATTTGCACAATTTTTCTGAGTCTCTTCCAGTTCTGAATCCCTGAATATTTTATTTCTGAATAAAATGAATCTCTTTTGTTCTACTAATTGTTATTCAGTGATATTTGAGTCTAGATTTTTTTTCCAATGTTCAAACATTCGCTTTAAATATCCCTGCTTTATTGTTTCTGATTTATTATAGCAGATCATAATGTGTAATTTTCAAATCCAATATACTTTTGTCTTGTCTGTGGTTGCAGTTATTCAGTAGTTCTACAAGGCTAAGCTCTGTTGTCCAGCCATTGCTCCTGAGTCCTGTTGCCCAGTTGTCAACAGATGTCCAGGAAATTTAACATCTGATGCAGTCCTTATTGACACAGGTGATGATAATTTGATTGATATATTTAATCTGACTCTTCTGATAAGTTCTGTCTGGCATAGATGTTCCTTCTGGTAGAATATACTGCAGCCAGCATACTTCTCAACCTCATCAGAACATGACAAGACCCTCCCCACAAGGGAGTATTCATGGAGGAAATTATTATGTATGGGTAATCCCTTACTGTTTTTATTCTACAACTAGAGAGGATATAGTATATGTTCTAGTTGTAGGCCAATGCACTCACATAAAGATATAATATTAGTTCTTATAGAAGGACATACACTTGGGTCAGTAAATTCATCTTTTTCAGTGAGTACCAGTGGATAGGAAAGAATTCTCACATTTCAATCCCGGTCTATGGAGATTCTCAGTCATCCAGGTCATGGTTGTCCCAAAGGTGCTTTTTCAAGAGGCAACTGGACTTTCTGGTTTTTCTTTTCATCTTTTCGTTTCCCTTCTCATCCAAGAAAAGCTGAAGAAGCTTCTTGGATGAGAACCGAAATGTCTTCAAAGAAAAACCAGAAAGTCCAGTTGCCTCTTGAAAAAGCACCTTTGGTTCAATCTCATTAATATTTTTTCAAGTCTAATATAGATATGCAGCCCATTAGGTTGCCATATCTATTTATCTATCTATCCATCCATCCAGAAATAGTACCATGTTTTCCTGAAAATATGAACCTACTCAGAAAGTAAGTCCTAACTTGATTTTTACACATGCACCCAATATAAGCTCTACCACCACCCCAAAAAATAAAGCCCTAATTAACACCCCGCCCACTCCAGGGTGCACAGGTAAAAATTAAGCTAGGGTGGGGATGGGGAGTGGAGGTTCCCTACTACTTACCTTCGGATAGTTGCAGCTAGGCCTCACACACTTTGGCCCATTTCTTTTGCTGCAGCTGGCAAGGCTTTCCTGAAGGCCTCTGTAGCCAATAACAGAGCTCCAGATCGATCCGGAACTCTGTTATTGGCTGCAGAGGCCTTCAGGAAAGCCTTGCTGGTCTTGCTGGCCGAAGACGTTTCTGAAGGCCTCTGATAGTGACAAAGAGGCCAAGGGCGACACGCATAAGTGAGGTGAGTCAGTGGATGACATCCTCCCTCCCCGAAAATAAGACCTGGTCCCTTTTTTGGTGGCAAAAAAAATATAAGATAGGGTCTTATTTTTAGGGAAACATGGTAGTAAGATATGCCATTTCTCAGTTATGTGATTTTATATACTGTATATACATATGTATGACTATAGCATATCTATATGTGTGTTATGTATGTGTACACTTTTGAGATCACACTTTTTGTGTGCCAGAGTGTCCACAGAAAAAAATGACATAAAGATTCTCTTATCTTTATGTCATTCTAGTTTCACCTTATATGTAGATCTCCAGATGGAAGTGTGTTTGTTTGTTTGTAGATGCATACCCTGATATTAAATTGACAAGGTTCACTGTGCATCATATCATTAGGAAGAGGGAAGACTGTTCTTAGATGTATTATCTAAAAAGATACAATATAAGGGGGGAGGGGGAGATCAGAGGGAATGAAAAGGAAAAACTGTGGGGTTCCCCTCCTCCATAATTCTGTTCTGTGTGTATTCAGAGCATAAGAGGATGCAGATGGTTGAGGGAAATAGTCTACAGCAGTGGTTCTCAACCTTCCTAATGCCGTGACCCGCGACCCGCCATCGCACCCCCACCGCGACCCACCCCGCTGCCGCGCCTGCCACCACGACCCCCGCCCTGCTGCCGCCATTTGGGTTCTTTTACCCTCTGCGCATGCGCAGAGGGTAAAAGAACCCAAATGGTGGGCAAAGTCTCCCGACCCCTGTGAAAGGGTCGTTCGACCCCCAAAGGGGTCGCGACCCCCAGGTTGAGAACCGCTGGTCTACAGCAATCAGGAGAATGAGGAGAGTCAATATCCCAATCTGAAATAAACTGGAACAGAAAGTGAGCTCCAGTGTTCTCTGCACAAGCAGACATAGAAGAGATAACCAGCAATTGTGGAAAGAGCTCCAAGGAAAGTAGAATGGGAATAGAAGCAAATAAACTTCTAATCAAACCTGGAAGTAATCGCCTAACTAATTTCTATTAGTTGCAAGCACTCCTCCTCCTTACCCTGCCTGCTGCACAGTTGCAAATCACATTCGCTTTTAAAGCCTGCAGGGCTATCACAAGGCTCTTGTACTAGTTTCAGCCATACTTGCAGAAGCTGTTGCCTTAGTGATCTCCTGAGGGCTCAGCCAATATTCCCACAGTGTTTACAAAGTTCCTGAAATCTTTAATCATTAGAAAAGGACAGGCTTTCACTTCATTTACCCTTTATTGCTCTCTCAAAAGAAAATGTATTATTTATGAACTGCCAACCTGCACCACATTCTTGCCCAGCTTCTGTCATGCAACCAGCCCAAAGGAGTTGGGGTTCAATACTAACTCTGTCCATATATTGAATCACCAAAGGCCCATTGACTTGTAAAAGATTAATGACCTGATGAGAAAGAGCTGGGATCTATTAACTTCAATTGGCTATTCATTCTTCAAGAAATGCTGTTAGCAAAACCATTATTGGAATTATAAGTGACTTAGGTTAAATTGGCTTTTTAATTTTTGGTCTAATAATCTGCTTTGCCTGTGGTAGTCTTATTTATGCTCTGAATTAGCCAAGAGCAGCACATCTATTCTGCCCCTTAAATATAATTAATATCACTCGGTTGCTACAGGAATTTGGTTCATTGCGATGTTTTATGTTATTTTCTACTCAGACTTTTAAATAAGTAGAAAGGATATTATTATAATTAGGATTTTCCCAAATGCTTCAGTTCCTTATGAAATCATACTAGATAATAAATATGGCTTGATTTATATGATGAAACGTCTACCATTTCTAGGAGCTTACTCTAAAAGTATTGTAACTAAAATATTGTCGTAGCAAAAGTTTAAATATTCAGAATGCAGTAGTTTTGTTATAAGCTATAAGTACACATTTTGTTATCAGAAACAATTTGATCTGGACATTAAATGATAAGCAGACTCAAAGAAATTAAACAGTCATGAATATTTTTTCCCATTTATTTGAAGGGACTGGACTTACTTCAATCTCTTTCAAATTTTTTGATGATACATTACTGGTTTTGTTTGCTTGTTTGTTTTACAATACACCTGATTCATTCACAAAGGTATAATATGGATGGGTGAGTTAGTTTTGAATGACTCTTCTGACGTTTATGCAGCATTTTTTTTAAAAAAATCACAGTTTAATTTGTGATATCAGAAAAGCTAATTATACTTAATTCAGCCAACTATCACTCAAGAAATGTGTTTTACTGTAAGAAGTGAGTCTTCATCACATTTAAGCAATGGAGTCAATTAAACTACTCTGTTAAAAAAAACATCAGAAAGAATATTGGCCCATGAAATAACAGGGGGGGGACTTTCATTGTCTCATAATGTATAAATTTCTCCCCAGATTTAGACAGAGGTAGACCTTTATTCCATCCACACAGGCAGTTCTTTTGTTCGGGGAATGATTCAAGAAATACTACTATTCTTCCAGTCTACTGTATTTTGCTGTACCAATTCTTGAATACAGACCAATCCTTGAATACAGCTCATCTGTCTGGAACCCACACCGCATATTGGGCATAAATACATTAGAAAGTGTCCAGAGATACTTTACGAGAAGAGTCCTCCACTCCTCTACTCGCAACAGAACACCTTACGCAACCAGGCTTGAAATCCTGGGCTTAGAAAGCTTAGAACTACGTCGCCTTCGGCACAACCTAAGCATAGCTCATAAAATTATCTGCTACAACATCCTTCCTGTCAATGACTACTTCAGCTTCAACCACAACAATACACGAGCACACAACAGATACAAACTCAAAGTGAATCGCTCCAAACTTGACTGTAGAAAATAGGACTTTAGCAACAGAGTGGTAAATGCCTGGAACTCACTACTTGACTCTGTGGTTTCGTCACCAAACCCCCAAAACTTTACCCTTAGACTGTCCACAGTTGACCTCACCCGATTCCTAAGAGGTCAGTAAGGGGCGTGCATAAGTGCACCAGCGTGCCTTCCGTCCCTGTCCTAATGTTTTTTCTTATCAGTACCTTATCTTATGTATATAAACAATGTTATATCTATGCATATTACCAACACGTACTTGACAAAAATAAATAAATAAAAATAAAAATAAACATTGTGTCTTGCCAATGTATGCCCCTTCCAGTATTTTCATCCTGTGCATCCTCTAATTACTGTTGATCTCTGCAGTTATTCCATCATAGCCTGTCAAATTATTATATCAAAATTTGTCTGCAGTTCCCTGCAGTTCTTTTAGCTTCAGCTGAAGTGAAATTCTGTAAATGACAACATTTTGCCCTTGAATGGTTTTGTGATGAATACTGCCATCACATGCAGATACTCCCAATGTGAAAATTACATAGCTTGGGTTAAACTCCATAGGGACACTACAAAGTATTACCTACTTTTGCGTAGAAGAAGAGCAGAATCAACAAAATGCTTTGTGTTCGAATGCCAGTAATTTCAGAGTAAGACTTTACTCATAATATGGTTCTCATAGCATGCAGTAGTTAGAAATTTATATTTAGCTTTGGAAAAAAACAAGATTTGAATTCCTTCTGATCTATGAAGCCCATTATTTAGCTACTGAGAAGTTGGTCTCTCTCAAATTAATCTATTACACTAATAATTAAATGCCAGTCTAATCATTCTGAAACCGGGAACATAGACATGTGACAAATAACTTTGGATTGAATGCAATTTCCCCTTCCACTAGAGGAAAATATCTACTTTGAGAAGGACTGGTTCTGACTTCAAATAATGATTTAGCTACAGAAAATGATCCCAAAATGTTCCTCTATTTTTCAAAAAATTATTATGCAAAAAAGTTCCAGGAAGATAAACAGCAAAGAAGGAGATTATCCTTCTCTCTTGTCTTTGAGGTTTGTTTCATCAGTACTTTCTGACATTGAAACCTGGACAAGAAAATCTTTGAACGTATCCATTTGCGCTTTTATTATACCTGCATTACTTAATAGAGGGATAGAATCAAGATTACATGAAGTGTTAATACCACTTTATAATTCCTTGGTAAGACCAGACTTGGAACATTGCATCTAGTTTTCATCACCACGATATAAAAAAAGATGTTGAGACTCTAGAGTGCAGAGAAGAGCAACAAAGATGATTAGGGGACTGGAGGCTAAAACATATGAAGAACGGATTATAATAGTAGTGTTCCAATATCTAAGGGAATGCCACAAAGAAGAGGGGTTTCCCCAAACCACCTGAAGGCAGAACAAAAAGGAATGGACGGAAACTAATCAAGGAGAAAACCAACCTAGAATTAGGAGAAATTTCCTGACACTTAGAACAATTAATCAGTGAAAAGACTTGCCTTCAAAAGTTGTGGGTGCGCCAACACTGAAAGTTTTAAAGGAGAAATTGGACAACCATTTGTCTGAAATGGTACAGGGCCGTGATGGTGAACTATGGCATGCGTGCCACAGGTAGCACACGGAGCCATATCGGAGGGTACATGAGGCTTTGCCCTATGTTAGCTCCAGCACGCATGCGTGCACTGGTCAGCTGATTTTCGGCCTTGGGGAAGGCCATTTTTGCCCTCCAGAGGCTTCAGGAGGTTTCCCTGAAGCCTCCGGAGTATGAAAAACGACCCAAAGGGCAAACCGGAAGTTCATAAAAATGGACTTCCGGTTTGCCCGTTGGATCATTTTTCGCACTCCGGAGGCTTCAAGGAAGCCTCCTGAAGCCTCCGGAGGGTGAAAAACGACCGAACAGGAAAACCAGAAGTCTGTTTTTCCAAACTTCCGGTTTGCCTTTTGGGCCGTTTTTTGTCGTACCCAGGCTTAAGGAGTCCGGAGGCTTCAATGAGGCCTGTGTGCACGCGCGGGGGGCAGCGCAGTGGGGTTGTGTGCATGTGGGGGGGCAGCATGGGGGTTGTGCACATGTGTGGGGGGAGGGCATGATGTGGGCACATGAGCCAAAAAAGGTTCGCCATCACTGGTATAGGGTTTCCTGCTTGAGCAGGGGATTGGACTAGAAGACCCCAAGATCCTTTCCAACTCTTATTTTGTTATACAGAATTTACTACCCTGTTTCCCTCAAAATAAGACATTTCCTGATAATAATCCCAATCGGGCTTTTGAGTGCATGGCAATAAGGCCAAGCATTTATTTCAGGGTTCAAAAGAATATAAGACAGGGTTTTATTTTGGGGGAAACATGGTATATTTATGAAGATTACATCATGGTTAATATTATCTACTCTTTTGAATTGTTTTTCTTCTGTTTTTAATAATGCCTTTATTTTTTTATTATTAAATATCTTTTCAAACAAAAAAAATTGAAATGTTAGTGATTCATTCTATTATACTTTAAAGTGGCAAGGATTTCTTTTTAAAAAAAGAAAAAATAGATCTCCATCATACCAAGTATATAATAATTAGTAACTGTTCAAAGTGCATGATTGCCACATCTATTATTCTCTAGAGTTTTTCCTATCAGCTTCTGATTCCTATCAGATTTTGATTCTGTTCAAAATCACAGAAAAAAATAGTTTTCTACAAGTGTGGAAAACCAGAAACTTCCATAATTCAATCATATCTATGGTATTTTTGAAGTTTATTTCCATAGCAATACAACTTCTACACCCCAAACCTACAGAGAGAGAGAGGGAGAGACTCATGAAGGTAATAGTGGTCCATTGCTTTAAAGAAGGCTAGTATCCTAAGCTATAGGATTGATTAGTTTTTTCTAATCTTAGAAGAAGGAAATATAGCAGAGGAACATATTTTTCTTGTGGACAATCCCTTGATTTTGGAGCTCTTCAGTAATATTGAGACAGGTAGAGCAGTGCATGCACTAGAGTAAACATTGGATCCAAAGACTTCCTGCCTATCTCCATTATGAGAAGGACTTTTAGCCAGTTCTCTTAAAAATGCATGGGGGGGGGAACAATTCTTCCAATATCTTGGGTGTATATTGGTGGGGATTTAGATTTCTCAATGTTGCAACCTCATCTGGAACATTATACGCAATTCTGCTGACCACACCTCCAAAGAGATGTAGTAGCGCTTGAGAAGGTTTAGCAAGTACAACTAAGATGATCCAAGGGCTGGAGCAGCTTTTTCACGAGCAAAAGATTGCTCGTCTTTAGTCTAGAAAGAAGAAAAAAGAGCTTTTTCGTCTGGAAAGAAAGAAAAAGAGAGGGGACATGATTGAGGTGTCCATGCGTAGTGTAGATAAAGTGGATAGGGAAGCTATTTTCCCCTTTCCAAAATACTAGGACCAGAGATGACCCTATAAAACTGAATACTGGAAGAGTCAGGACAAAAAACTAGAAACTATTATTTTCACAACATGTAATTAATCTTTGAAATTTAGTACCATGAGATGTGATGATACCAGCTTGATTGGCTTCAAAAAACTATTGGAGCAATTCTGGTTCTAGGGATCAATGCTGTTCATCCTGATGGCAGCGTCTTTGAATAATATATATTATATATTATATTAATTATATTGGCAATAGCACTTAGACGTACGGTATATACCACTCCACAGTGTTTTACAGCCCTTTCTAAGTGGTTTACAGAGTCAGCATATATTTTTATATTTAATTTTATATTATATCATTTCTCATCGTATTACATTACATTGCACTACTATATTATTACATTATCATTACGTTACGTTACGTTATATCAGTACATTATAACACTATAACAGACAAGACCAGAATCAGACCAGACCAGACCTTACTATACTATACATTATATTCTATCACTATTGGAAAAGAGAAACTTTTCTAATGATAAACGAATATGCAGTAGTGACAAACTGATAGTATGATATGTATTCATATTCATAATATAGGTCTAGCCAAATGCAAGAAGGAATGGCTCCTTTATATACTACACATCATACAGGAAGGCAAATTTAGACACTTAAAATATGATTTCTAGAAAAAGAGTTATAAGACCATAAAAGAATAGCAGATGGAATTATTCAAACAGAGGCAAGCAGCCATCTTCAATGTTCAATGTAAAGTACAAAAAATTAGGTTGGCAGTTGGGAAAACAACTAGAAGGGAAGATAACATTTTATGCAATGTTTTCATTCATGCTCTATTGGTAGTTGGGTTTTTTTCCCTTCACTTTGTGTTTTGTATCTTTAACTTGCTTTTTAAAAAATCTGCTAAAAGCTTAACTTTCTAAAAAGATTTTTAAAAAATTCAGACCAATGCTTTTCTAATTTCACCATTAAGCATTCCTTATAAATTTATCTTTATACATTATTTGGAAGGAGGCAGTTTAAAAATACAAATATTTATTTATTTATTTAAATAATCTACTTTTTTTTAAATTAAATTTTATTGATTTTCAACATTTTTCTTTAAAAATAACAATTTCCATATTTCCTAAAGCATTTCTACAATCATACACAGTATTTTCATTTTCACATATTCCTTATTACAGTTAGATTCTATATCGCTTATCTTAATTACACATATAGTTTAATTTACATATTTACATTTTACAATCTATAATTTCACTGTTTCTTTTCTTCCCTTCTTAATTTAATCCATTTGTACCATTTTTCCCAGATATTGTAGTAATCCGAATCACTTTGGCCCCTTAAGTACATTGTTAATCTTTCCATTTCTGCACACTCATAGATTTTTTTAACTATTATATTTTCTGGAGGTATTTCTGTATTCTTCCAAAATTGTGCGAAGGTTATCCTAGCTGCAGTTGTGATGTGGAGGACTAAATACTTAATATCTTTGTGGTAATCTTTTTTAAATATGCCGAGGAGAAATAGTTCTGGAGTGAATTCTAATATCTCATTGAATATTTCTGATAGCCATTTATGAATTGTGTTCCAAAATTTTTTTGTTTCTGAGCACAGCCACCACATGTGAAAGAAGGTACCCTGTGTTTTTTTGCATTTCCAGCATATAGGATTCAAATTTGGATAAATTTTTGCAAGTCTAATTGGGGCTAAGTGCCATCTATAACTCATTTTGTAAAAATTTTCTTTGTATGCTACTGACCTAGATATTTTAAGATTTCTATTCCATATCTGTTCCCAATCTGCCAAGTGGATGTTATGTCCTATGTTCTGGGCCCATGTATTTAAATAATCTACTGAACACCACTGAGGTGCTTGTAAATTCTTGCCTTTTCCCCCCTAAACATTCCATTTATTCTAACACATACTGCAGTTCCATCATACACCAGTCTTACCATATTCATCTACCAGCTTTCAGTTCCCTATTCAGGAAAAAACATCCCATCATTCAAGCATGTTCATTTTAGCATATACTTTCCTGCAATGATCAGACCCACTTGAAATCTTCGTATATATTAAACAAGTTGCACAGCCATTCCGTAAGCATTTCTTTCAACTATACTTCAACATACTGTATTACTATTGTTCCTAATCAAATATTACAATTCTCCTTCCAGCATTATTTCACTTGAAAGTGATCCCAGATCATTTTATTATTATTTTTATTCTCTTCATCTTCCCAGAGCCTCTTCATATAATTCTCTTACCCACTTTAAAAACAATGATTTATTTCTATCAATACCACTCTTTCTTAGCTTTTTAACTACCGTGTTTCCCCCAAAATAAGACCCTGTCTTATTTTATTTTTTTGAACCCTGAAATAAGCGCTTGGCCTTATCGCCATGCACTCAAAAGCCCAATTGGGCTTATTATCAGGGGATGTCTTATTTTGGGGAAAACAGGGTAGTTCTTACTCCATTTGGCCACCTGTTTTGCATATTTTTCTCCTATGCACATTTCTGCCATTTCTTTGATAAACATTATTTTATTATATGAATTCTTCCAATCCAAGAGGGTGTTTTTCCCCCACTTCATTTCACAAAGCATTCTTTTTCCATTTTTCTTTTCATGTAACTATATACTTTGTTGCTTGTATCCTTACAATTTATGTTGACTGGTTCCTAATATGATTTGATTGCTTATTTGTACCCGGGCTATCATTAAGTGTTGTACCTCATGATTCTTGACAAGAATTTACCTCATGATTCTTGATGAATGTATCTTTCTTTTATGTACACTGAGAGCATATGCACCAAGACAAATTCCTTGTGTGTCCAATCACACCTGGCCAATAAAGAATTCTATTCTATTCTATTCTATTCTACCTTTCTCTGAACTTTCTAACACATTTCTTTTCAGTGTTCCACATAGCTCCAACATCCTCTTTTCTTCCCATCCATTTTTCATCCATTCTGTTGGGACATTAATCTTTCAGATTGAACTCCTACTTTGCCTTCCTGAAGTCCTATTATTTTCCATTTGTTTCCAGTCCATCTTTTTCTTCCAAGATCCATTCTTGACATTATTGAAAGAACAATCTATCTCTCATTCTGAATCTATCATTACCCTTTTATCCTTCACTCATTCTCTCAAACTTGCACCATCTTGTGTATTTATAAATATTTCTTTCCTTTGTACTGAACTGGGTATATCTAGCAATCTTTCTGAGAGACCATAAAATGTGGGTCAACTCAACAGAGGGAGAAGTAGGATTGCAGCTCACACTAGCCTCAAGCAAGACAAGATCTGCTGCAATTCAGTTGTCCCTTTCTTGAATTATCCCATACTGAATTGTTCCACCACAAGTTGTCCCGTGGTGAGTTGGCCAGGGCTGGTTTTCCCGGGGCATGTTGGCCGGGGCGGGTCAGCTATGGCAAGTCGACCATGATGAGTTGTCCTAGACCAGGGGTGTCAAACTCAATTTCATCAGGGTTGTGTTTGACCTCAGAGGGCCGGTGTGTGTGTGTGTGTATGTGTGTGTGCCTGGGGGTGGGCATGGCTGGGGTGGGCGTGACCATGGTAGGCATTTGACACAGGCTCAACGTGCACTTTTTCCTTTCTCTTCTTTCTTTCCACAGTTCTTTACTATAATCATTTTCCTATCTCTTCTACCAGGTATTACTGGCAAACATTTATTACTTATTCTTCATACTCCACTAAACTTTTTATTTCTAAATTTATACCCCATTGTTTAATAGTAAATTACTTTTCCAGGTAGAAAAGCTATTTATACTATTGTATTCTTATTATTCAACTAATAATAAAAATACAATAGCACAAATAACATGATAATACAAGATCTAACAGCAGAGGTAAATTTCCAGGATAGTAAATAGAAATGGCTGTCAATTATAGATTGTTGATTGTAGATTAAATGGACCTACAGTATGTAAAATCTGCCATTAAACTTTAGTATTAAGATAGGATGTTGTTTGTTTTCTATCCAGATCAGGCACTTACTTGAGGCTACATAATTATAATCCAGTCCTCCTGCAGCACTCTGCCGGCCAAAACCGGACCACACAGGGCCTCCGCATGGCCCATTTTTGGCTGGCAAAGTGCTGCTGGAGGCCGGGGAGGCCGAAAACAGGCTGGGGGGGGCTGCACACCTCCCCGTGGCCCGTTTTAGCCGGCAGAGGAACCGCAAGCCGGTCCTTTAATATTTCCAGGCCGACCCCATGGGCCAGATTTAAGCACCCCACAGGCCAGATCCACGGGCCTTGAGTTTGACACCCCTGTCATAGACGATCTGTAAGCTTTTCTTCAATAAACTGTTCTCATGTGCCTGTTTCACTAATCCTTGCTAAATTAGACCTGTTTTCAAGAACAATCTCTCTCTCTCCTTCAGCTGTATGAGAACACACACATGTGCATACAGGCACACAACAACACATCATGCAATTTTCAGTATGAATAGACATCTTCTTAAAGCATCTATTAAGTACAGAATATTTTTTAAATATGATACTCTGGTCGCTATTCTCATTCATTCTTGGGTTTCCAGCCCAGGGAAAATCTGAAATCAGATGCAGAGTTGCATGCAAATAGTAACTAATCTGTTCAGGATACTTTGGCCAATATGCAATGGAAATCAAGTGTTTCCCCAAGAATGCTCACATTCTATGCAAGCTAAAATCCTAAATCTTGAGATTCTCATGCACCTTGATTTTTCCCCTATTTTCTTCCCCAAAAACTAAAATGCGCCTTATACTCCAGTGCATCTTATACTCTGAAAAATACGGTATATTCTAGAAACCTGGAGGAGCTTTCCGATAGTTTGTCCAAACTATATGGGCAGACTAAAGTATGAGAACAGAACCATTATTCTGTGGGGAGACAGAGGACACTAAGCATGTTTAGCTTTTAGAATAATAGATTAAAGGAGAACATGATAGTGTAATTTAAATCTCTGAAGGGTTGCCACAAAGACCACTGCAGAATATAGGATACAACACAATGGGCTTAAGTTTCAGGAAGACCATTTGGGGGAAAGGTGGGAACCAGGAGCATTTTAATACTCAGACCATCAATGTAAGGAAGTGGTAGAGTCCTTTTTACTGGAAAAATGGCAGGAGGAATCTGAAGAGGATTTCTCCACTACGGTGGTCTAAACCAGGGGTCTCCAACCTTGGCAACTTTAAGACTTGTGGACTTCAACTCCCAGAATTCCTCAGCCAGCTTTGCAGTCCACAAGCTTTGCTGGCTGAGGAATTCTGGGAGTTGAAGTCCACAAGTCTTAAAGTTGTCAAGGTTGGAGACCCCTGGTCTAAACTTCTGTTTGCAATGCTATTTTATTTTGGCATTTCAACAGATGGATATATTTGCAGGGATTACTGCACATAATGTTCCTGCTGGAGTTTTTTCAAAGCCCAGCTGCACTAAAAGTGTTGGCTAAGCTTAGGGTGGAAATCTGAAGCATCTGAATCAAAGGAACAATATGAAACGTATTATTTTCCTCCGGTCCCCATATCTGATCCTGTGGAAGGAGACAAACAGAGATTGTGTCTGTGCCTGCGTGAAGGAGCACAATTCTTAAACAGTGGTATTGGTATCAGGAGATCTCTGTGTAGAACACTAAAGGCACTGAATTTAGCCTGTGAGGTTTTAATCCCAAATTATTGCTTTGCCTTTGCTATTTTTCCGGCCACTGCTATCAGCTAGTATAGATTAAAAGGCTCAGCTGTGAATGGAAGAAAAATGGCAGTTTTTGGCCCAGGAAGTTCAGTAAATGACAGATATCGTCACAAAGCAAGGAGGGCTCAAAAGGATCTGCAGATGATGCCTTCAGAAGAGCAGTAACCTTTTCATGGGGCACAGTATGTTTTTCATGGGTCTTCTTCAAGTATCAAGAGGAGCAAGAAGAAAAGGAACAAACAGAATCCATTGATCAACAAATGTCGCATTCGGTATTCAACTCAGAAGCAGACATGATCTAGCCACCACTTTAAAAGAGGGATTTTAGCAGCAGGATTGATAGGTGTGCAGAGTATCATGAGGAGAAAATACAACTTTAAAAGTGTTTTGGATAGAAAAAGAACAATATCCCCAAATGTACAGCAATGCTGCCACCTAGTGGATAAAAAGGCTTACAAACAATTCTGTATTAAGGTTTAATTTGTATAAATGTCAGTCCATAAATCTCATTGGGTAAGTCAAGGATGAGTGGCTCCATCTAAACTGGATATAGATTTTTTTTACATATTATCTGATTCCAACCATATGTTTTTCATTTTAAAATGCTGGACACTACATTCTTTGTTCTCATATTTTCCTAATATATGAATTTCTGTATATAGCTTTCCTTAAGAATAGTATTCATAAAAAGTTTCCCCAACACCCATTATTTTAATATAGGCACTGAGACATTTTTTCCCTTCAGTATGCATCAACCCTCACATGTCTTTTATTCATCTTTCTCTAACAAAGTGGAATGCTACCAGAAGCTATTCTGCTGTTCTCTCTTAAGGTAGTGATAGATTGATTTCATTTTGGCAAAATAATGGTTGAAATCATTCTGTTCATTCACTGGGTTCAAAGTATAGCTGAATGTGTGTGTGTGAGAGAGGGGGGGAGGGAGGGAGGGAGGAGAGAGAGAGAGAGAGAGAGAGAGAGAGAGAGAGAGAGAGAGAGAGAGAGAGAGAGAGAGAGAGAGAGAGAGAGAGAAGTCCAGTAAGAAGACCTAGAGTCATATTCTCCATGGCTCAGAGTCTAGATTCCTATAGGACTTTTTCTTCTTCTACCATTCAATCATCTCCAATTTTCAGAAACTGCCTAGACAAATCCCTGCAGGATTTTTTGGCAAGCTTTTTCAGAAGGTAGTTTACCATTGCCTCCTTCTTAGGACTAAGAAAAAGTGACTGGCTCAAGATCAATCAGATGGCTTTATGGCCAGGTGGGACTAAAACTCACAGTCTCCCAATTTCTAGTCATATGACTTAACTATTACACCAAACTGGATCTGATGGCAGCATAGATGGAGATGTCAAACACAAAATTGGTAAACCGTGAGCAATATTCCAGCGCTTACAGTCTACCGGCATTTTGTCAACTCCAACAATAGATAAGAAGATAAGTTACAACTTTACAAGATAATTGTTGTATCAACAGTAATCTACGCCAGTGAAATATGGGCATTAACAGCATGCACAGCACAAATATTCCAAATATTTCACAGACGTTCCTCAGGAAGTCCTGGTGTACGCTATCAAAAGTCTTCCTGAAATCTATAAAATTTATAGCAAATGGTTGCTGGAAATCGATACACTGCTGGATAATGTTGCTTAGCATGAGAATTGCATGTGAGTGGCCATGATGAAATCCAGCCTGTTCCTCCCACAGCATTTTATCAAATGTTCCTTGCAGGGACTTAAGGAGAATGATCAAGAACACTTGATCATTTAGAAGGAAGAGTGATACCTCACCAGTTATTACAATCATTGAGATTCCCTTTATTGGAAAGTTTAACAATAACTCCCTTTTGCCAAGCATCAGGAACACATTATGTGTGCCAACAAGTGTTTATAACCTGGTCATTAATCTGAGGCTGTAGGACTCAAATGTTTATCTGAGAATATGGGTTTATCAGGAATTTTTCTCCTCTAAGTATAAATATCAGAGAATATTACTTTAAAGCAATGGATGTTTGACAATTATTCATACCACATTAAGTAGCAATAATTTAAATTAATTAAACTTTCTAATTAGAATTCATTAGAATTTTAAATGCTTGAAAAAATGTCTATATGACATTCAGTAAGATAAAAAATATTAATGAAGAGAACATGGAATTGTACTAAAATGTTTGAACTAATCTCACAAAACATCCAATAATTATGCAATAACATGTCATGGCCATCAACAAATCTGCTTGCCTACGTAATCAAGATCTTACTGTCTGCAGCAAATCAAAGCCAATTATAAGCAGAGACAGAAGCTGGGCTAAGATTGATGCATAAATTTAAAGCCAAAGGTAAAGCATTAAATAAATCCAGAGTCCAAAGACAGATTTCCAAAGTCTAAGAAGATGAAATAAAAATCCTAATCAATCCATTCAAGTTCTTCAGAATTCCTGTTAGGAACTGTGGATATAAAACTGGAAACTCAGCCACCAATTATCAGTTCCTAGAACAAGAATTTATTTTTGCAAGTCTAATTTTATATCTTCATTTCAATGGCTTGATTCTCAGATGTGCCTTTGGTTTTTAATCTTCTAGGAACTGTATTTCCAGGACCCTGGTGAAACATTACTCTCTTTCCTTTTTTCTGATTCACACAAATGGTCATTCACTGTTGTGACAATCTGAACCTGGAATCATGCTTGTACAGATAAAAACTGGAGTAACACTTTTGTTTTTAAAAAATACTGGACAATCCATGGCATACAGTGATGATAATGGACCATCAGATCAGCATCAACTCTTAGTGACCACACATATACATTTTCTCTAGGAGCATCTCTTCCCAACCTGGACCGTCAGTTCTCCCAATAGTGCTCTCATCAGTGTTTCAACTGAGTCCATCCACTTTGCTGCTAGTCATTCTATTCTTGTTTTCATGTTTCTCCACAATATAGACTTCTCCAAGGAACTAGATCTTCACATGTATCCAAAGTATGAACATTTGAACCTGTGTCCAATTCGAAAAGGACTAACAGTATGTCTTTCCTTGTTCCTTAATAAACATTAAAAATGTAGATATTAGAAGAGAGTTACACCTTAAATCTCTTATTAAGAAGCGCCACGTGAGTGTATCTACTTTCCATGGAAACCAAACTTTCAGATGATGTTCTAGGACAGGGGTGTCAAACTCGCAGTGTTACGGCAGCGTCACGTGACATATCAGGACTTTTTTTCCCTTTGCTAAACCGGGCAGGGCGGGGCCAGCACGTGACACATCCGGCCCATGGGCCGCGAGTTTGACACCCCTGTTCTAGGATATGAAGAACTATCTTATTATGTAGCATACTGTTGTGGCCCGCCCGCAGCATGTGCAGCCTGGGCCTTTGGAACCTTCGGTACCTCTTGGCAGTGCTGAGAAAGGAGGGGCTACTCCTTTCCTGAATGCAAGAGCATGCAGGGCTGCCAAGAGGCAGGAAGGTTTACTCAGGAGGAGGTCTCCTCGAGAGTAGAGCTGCAGGCTAATTGGCCACACCCTGAGACTACTTAAGTCCTAACCACACTGAGCCTCATTGCCGGGAACAATGTCGATTCTAACTCTTGACTTCTGTGATTCCAGTTTGCATTTCAGCCTGCATCTTGTTTCTTGCATTTCCTATTTCCGGGGCTCGTGCCAAGTACAGTAAGAATTGCCAATTACCTCTTGGACTTCGGCCAGCTGTTAAGATAAGATATTAGCAGCTGGGTTTTCAGAACAGAATAACTTACGCCGTTTTTTGGCTTGTTACGCTTCTAAGAACTTATTAGAAGTCTTTGCTTTCATTAGTAAAACAAACTGTGTTTGGATGTTTGTGTGTGCGTAGTTATTGGTGGGCTCAATGCTGGGGCAGAACACATACTGACACTTAGTCATTGTGCCTCAGATGAAAATTCTGGGTTAATTTGTTTGTTTTTGTGGCTAATGTACATTGTTAGACTTCCTTCCTTTAACACAGGGCAAAATCAAGAGTGTGTTTTCTGCTGCCGTCAATAGGCTTTTGAAAACAATATCCATCACCTGAAACCTTCCCAGAAGCCTGGAAAAGTACCATTTATGCAGTGCTTTGCCTGAAAAACCATAATTAACTTTATCTGGAAGAGTGATGCAAACTGATCTCTAATGGTCACAGAGATTTGTCTTTGCTCACATAAAGTAGTAGTTTAAGTACATATAGTCCTCAATTTGCAACAGTTAATTAGTGACGGTTCAACATTACAATGGCACTGAAAAAAGTGACTTACAACCTTTGCAGTAGCCCCTTGATCATGTGATCAAAATTCACAGGCTTGGCAACTGGTTCATACTTATGACCATTGCTTTGTCCCAAGGTCATGTCCTCACCTTTTGATAAGCAAAATCAATGGGGAAGCCAAATTCACTTAACAACCATGGTACTAATTTATTCACTGCGGTGATTCACTTAACAGCTGTAGCAAGGAATGTCATAAAATGGGGCAAAACCCACTTAACAAATGTCTCACTTAACAACAGAAATTTTGGGATCAAGGTTGACTCAGCCTTCCATAGCAATAGCAATAGCACTTTACTTATATACCGCTTCATAGTGCTTTCCAGCCCTCTCTAAGCGGTTTACAGAGTTCAGCATATTGCCCCCAACAATCTGGGTCCTCATTTTACCCACCTCGGAAGGATGGAAGGCTGAGTCAACCTTGAGCCTAGTGAGATTCTAACAGCTGGACTGCTGAACTAGCAATCAGCTGAAGGTCGCAATGCTGCTTTTAACCACTGCGCTATCTCAGCTCCTACCCATCCTTCCGAGGTGGGTAAATTGAGGACCCAGATTGTTGGGGGCAATATGCTGAACTCTGTAAACCGCTTAGAGAGGGCTGTAAAGCACTATGAAGCGGTATATAAGTCTAAGTGCTTACCCACCTCAGAAGGATGGAAGGCTGAGTCAACCTTGAGCCTGGTGAGATTTGAACAGCTGAACTGCTGAACTAGCAGTAGCCTGCAGGGCTGCATTTAACCACTGCACCATCTCGGCTCTTAAGTTAAGTTAAGAACTATCTATATTAGTACTGGACTAGGGAGAGACAGAATCAAGTCTTCACTTAATCACAGGCACTTCAGGTCTGTCACTCTTTCTAAACTCAGTTTATCTCAGGAGGTTAGTGTATATAAAAACTTAGGAGAGATTCACCTGAAGATCACTTTGCACTCTCCCAAAAAAGGCAGTAAATGAAATAATGAGATATAAAATAATCTTGTCCCTTCTAAATAGATTTGCCACCTCTACCAAAAATGTACTTTTCTATTGTCACTCTAGTTTGGCTCCAACCGGTTTTGTTACCAGAAAGAATCTTAAAAACCTCACAGGATCCTTAATTGTATAGCCAGAGAAAGAAAATTCAGAAGCTTTTAGGTTATCATGCAATCAGTTCACCCAAGCCAGTGTTTCCCAACCTTGGCAAGTTGAAGATGTCTGGACTTCAACTCCCAGAATTCCCCAGCCAGCATTCGCTGGCTGGGGAATTCTGGGAGTTGAAGTCCAGACATCTTCAACTTGCCAAGGTTGGGAAACACTGACCCAAGCAGAAGCAACTGATTCAGTTCCAATTTCCAGTTTAATGTCAGCCTGACTAATCAAAGCCTGCAACAGTAATAGTTACTTAATAGAGCACATAGTGGAGCTTAAAATGGGTGTTGTTCTAATAGATTCAAGACAAACCTGTTAATACCAAGATATTTTGTTCCTTTTGAACTACCCTGAGCCTTTCATCTTTATTTAAATTCTCAACTTGCTTTAATTTGTCGTCATTTTAAAATGTTGCGGTGATACATGCAAACCAGCTTACAGCACATTTTATATATAAAGATCATGTTAAAAATAATATATTTGTTACCCAAAAATGTCCTGCACACTTTTGGAATCTAAAGCATTGTATAACAGAAAAAGATATGGAATTACCTTTTGCCTCTTTTATAGAAGTTACCTGTTATATCTTTTTTAAAAAGCATAATAATGTGTCAAACGGTATTTTGGTCAGCAGAGGGAACCAGGCGTACATGGTGAATAAATTCTTACTTTGTGATAGCCAACTGATGCGACAGAAATGTGAAAGCCAAGATGCTCTCAGGACAAATATTCTCTCTCCAAGGATCTAAAAATTCCTTGCAATTAAATATGAGATGTTTTCCCTGAGAGAGAAGAAATATCTTAATCCCGCTCACTTGTTATCTTTAGCCATCACATCCCTGACTTGCAAACTCTTGAATGTTATCATCATCCGATAGAAAAGAGTTGGCTGAAGAAAACAAGATTCTCCCCTATTTCTGCCAGCTCAGGATCTCCTATGGTATGGCTTGAGATAATAGCTTTCTATTCCTACACACTATTCTCATCCTGCCCCCATCCCCTCTGCCGACCAATTGCTTTTGTTGAATCTTCGGATCAGTGCAGCAAGTCCTGAGGGAACTCTCATTCACTGAAAAGAAATATAAAAGAATGGCAATCATAAGTTTCAGATTTCTCCATTAGCTTTCTCTAAGGACTTTTTATTGCTATGATTATCAATGCCTAGGAAGCCTATGAAAAGAAATGTATATACTGCAAAATAAAAGAAGAGAAGAATGTCACAACACCAAAAAGAACTGGGAGGAGGCTACAGAACACCTTGACCTACCAGAAGGCAAAACAATAGCCGTGGCTCAGGCCTTTCCTTTCAAAGCAGTGGTGAATGAGAGGTCCTGTTACTCGTAAGGTTTGTTATTTTGTTCTGACTGAAACCCTCTAAATTCCTAATTTGAATTCAGGGTAGGAAAAAGCCACAAAGCAAAAAGAAAAGCAAAATCCATTCATGTTAGTTCAAAGTGAAATGTATGAGCCCACCCACCCAGATAAAGACTTCAAGGACAGAAAATACCTTCCAAGACATCCTTGACTTTGTCATTGATCATGGTAATCTAGCAACCTTTTAGCAAGTTCCATTGAAATCTCATGTTAAATCCAGCAGTCACTTTAAGGCTATACCAATGTAGCTATATAATGTGTATGTCCAGTAGATGGACATGGAAGAATCAATTTTCCAAATGCTAATATCTTGTAAAAATTATAGGTGAATAATTCAGCCATAATTTTGTAAAGATTTTAGCACTTGGGAATTTTGATTCTTCCATGTCCATTTAATGACCTATATCCAAATGGTATAATCTGTGTCTTTTCCTGTTGCTTTACAGCCCTTCCAAGTATTAAAGTCCAAATGCTATTTTATAATATGGTAAAAGAGAGGGGTTGTTATTTAATCAGAGAGTATGTATTTAATTTGATTTAAATAAATAAATTTTAGAGTTATTTCTGGCCCCAGAAACTTTAGAGTAAAACCTTACAACAACTCAGCTTGAAAGATATTTCATGCCCTTCACAGTGAAATAATAATAATAATAATAATAATAATAATAATAATAATAATAATAATAATAATAATAATAATAATAATAATAATAATAATAATAATAATAATAATAATAATAATAATAATAATAATAATAAATGATTATGGCACAAACCAGCAATGGTAATTCCAGTGGTGATTGGAACTCTGGGTGCTATCCCAAAAGCACTGGAATTATATTTAAAACAGCTCAAAATTGACAAAATCACCATCAGTCAAATCAGAAAGCGGCACTGCTCGGTTCCGCACATATACTTCGAAAATACATTATGACGTCCTAGGCCCCTGGGTGGGGCTCGACTAGTAATCAATGCCAAATCCGGTGAAACAGCTGGCCGCTGTGATACAATTGTATAATAATAATAGCTGAAAATGAGACAGTGAAGATCTTGTGGGACTTTCGAATACAGACGGATCGTCATTTGGAACACAACACGCCAGATATCACGGTTATTGAGGGCTGAAGCATACAGTTTATTAATATCGCTATACCAGAAAACACCAGAGTCAAAGAAAAAGAACTGGAAAAAAATCACAAAATATATCGCGACCTGGCCATCAAAACTACACGGTTATGGATGAAATATGTAACAGTGATACCCATTGTCATCCGGGCACTTGGTACCATGTCCAAGAATTTTCCAAAACACATCAAGAATTTGCAGCTTCCTGCAATAACATCAGCAGAACTGCAAAAAGCTGCGCTACTTGGAACATCATATATTTTAAGAAGATACTTGGTTGATACCTAGGACGCTGGCAGCAACCCATATCAACCATTAGCACCAGTCAGTGGTATTTGTGACACTTTTTTAAATGTTTAGTTGTCTGATTTTCATGTTTAATAAATAAAATATAATAAGAACAGTAATAAGAACAGTAATAAGAACAGTAACGATAACGATGACGATGACGATAACGATAACCTGCATGATGACCATGCTATAGCAAGACAGACATTGTAATTGTAAAGAATGAGATCCAAATTCTAAGGATTGCCTTCAAGAAGCCTGGAGAAAAATGGATGGCTCAGCCTCTTTCTAATTAACATTACCTTTATACAGTATGTGTTTATTTGTAAGACCATTTTACATGTTTATACTTATCCCAAACAAGCATTTCTGTGTGTGTTCTAATACAGGGGCCCCAACCTTTGGGGCATGGAGAGAGGTTTTTTCCAGGGACCAGAGGGGGCATGATTTTGTGTGCTGCCTGCATCCCGTGGATGGCGCTTCGCTTGCATGCGCAGCCCAGTTTCTGGCATGCCACAGACTGGTGCTGGTCCACGGACAGGTGGTTTGGGACCCCTGTTCTAATACATACTCTGACTCTATGTCAGTCAATGTATGCCTCCTTCTTTGTGGACTTTATTGGCTTATAAGGCTATCTCTAGAATAGCGAACCCAGCATGCATAGCGAAAGCATGCTTAAGGTAAAACTGACTTCAGATATGGCTATGGCATAATGACCCGAATACATCCAAACTATTATTAGGGATTGCTGCATATAGAACTGGTACCACTAAGGCTGATAACCTTTTATGTGTGACAATACGATGATTATCATTAAGCCACACCTCGTAGAAGCAAGCAAATTCACATGCTAGAATGGGAGCAAGTTCCTGATGGAACCTGCTTATCTGCAAGACCAGATACATTCACCAGAAATGTACATCTATCTGCAATCCTCTGAAATGTCCATTTTCTTCTCTTTCATTTTTGCTAATGCTTTGAAGTAAATACAAGGCAGAAAATTGTGTGAAGACTGAAATATTTTTGACATACCTTGAGCAGAGAGATCTTTCTTTCTTTTTTTACCCTTCATCTGACTGGAGCTTTGTTTCATCTCAAACACACAAATGACAAAAGTGTTGAAAGATGATTGGACAATGAGTCCAAGTTCCCGATGGAAGATATGGCAAAAAAAACAACACTGGGGGTAACTTGCTTTTCAGGTCCACCTTGGCAAATAAATTTAATTTTCTCTTGCTGAAGACAAAGAAAAGTGAGAGTTGATTTAGTGTTTTCATAACAGGTCTTTAGCAAGAGGTTTGATGAATAAAATATCTGATCCATTTCCAACCATACTTCTGACTCAGCACAACAGCTTTACAGATCCTCAGCTTACAATGGAAACAACCTACTCAATATGTTTATTACAAAAAAGGGGTAAAAGTAAATAAACAAAAAGTCTGTAGAGATTCTCAGTCATCCAATCATAGTTGTCCCAAAGGTGCTTTTTCAGGAGGCAACTGGACTTTCTTGTTTTTTCTTTGAAGATGTTTTGCTTCTCATCCAAGAAGCTTCTTCAGCTCTGACTGGATGGTGGAGAATGGAAGGATTTATATTCCTTGCAGACAGCTGGTCATTTGCATCCTTTTAGATGGTCGTTGAAGCACTTGGAGGTTTATCTGCATCCTCAGGGTCACCTGAGTAGTGCGAATGGTTCCTGTATTCTGCAATTTTTCTGGAAATCCATTCATACTCCCACACCATTTGATGGGTGTTCATCCCAAATTGCATAAAGTCTGTAGAGATTCTCAGTCATCCAGGTTATGGTTGTCCCAAAGGTGATTTTTCAGGAGATTTTTTTTTTTAAGTATGATTTGGAAAATTACTAAACTAGCTATCCCCTTACAACTCTTTTTTTTAATTATTTTTTTTATTTTTTTAGTATAATCCATACATATTTTATGGGCAGTGTATTAACTGGGTCAAGTCTTTTTTAAACAATGCTGACAATAATAATACAAATAAGTATGTATAATGCTAATCTTCCAACTTCAACAATTCTGTTCTCTCGTCATAATCCTTTATCATTTTTCCCATTAATTCATTTAAACATAGATAACATTTCTTTACGCCATGTATTTGTTATCCTCTATTAAATTACTATTATTTAATATTTTAAGAATTACTTATTATTCCATCATAACTTCAATATTCCAAATGTGTAATATTACTAATAACGCCAGTATTAACAATATTTAATCAATCCTGGGAGTGTATCTCAAAAACCCCACAATTTCTAATCTTTAATATTTTAAATTCACAATATACTTTAACACACTATTAATATTAATAATACAATTAAATTACCTAATCCTAAATTTCCACCTACTAATCTTAACTTATTTTAGTTGTGGCAAGTTATATTAACTATTAATATATATACTAGCGTACTATTTTCCCTATATGTATTTTCCCATTTTATTAATATATTTTCTCATTATCCATCATCTCTTAATCTTTTTTAAATTCCATCATTTATTGACTTTTTAGTTAGCCTTTTGTCTCTCTCTGTCTTGGAATCTTGTATCTCTTTTTGATGTTTTTGTGCCTACTGAACTTTCCCTTCTTTGTCTCTTTCTGCTGTATTATTTGAACACCCATCAACAAGACTTCCTTTTTTTCTTTTTGAAGAGATTTTTGTCCTTTCTCTCTGTTCTATTAGAAGCTTTTGAGGGGTTAGGAATCTGATTGATTCCTACTTATTAATCCTTTCTCTTCTTTATTTTTAACTTCTTGTGTCTCATTTTGATTTTTCCCTTCCACTGCTTTTTCTAATTTCTCGTCTATTTCTTGAGTATCGTGTTTCTCTTTTTCCCCCAATTGTTGAGTGACTTCTACATTCATTTCTGTGTCTTTAAACAATCCCCTTGTCTCCTTATTGTTCTTTATAGATTCATGCACACTTTTTAGCATTAAAATATTTCTTCATATATCTCTATTGTCCCCTGTAAATCCATTTTAAAACAATTTGATAAAAATTATAAAAAGTATATTTCTATAGTTCCAACATCTCAATATTTAAAAACTCCTGCTTAATAAAATTTCATCAATCCCATAATTATACTTCCAAAACCCCTAAATTTATGATTTTAAAATTCTTAATAATTTACAACCTTATATTTTTCCAATTATATATCTTCCCAATTGTCCAAATTTTAAAGTCTAATTTAACTTTCCTTCTTTTCTCTTTTCTTCTGACACCGTTTTTCTTTTGTCTCGTAGAATGTTCTGTTGAATAATATTATTCAATAGTCCAAATCCGAGTTAATCCACTAGATTCCTGCAATCTTTCAGATCCATAATCCAATAGCCAATTTTAATAAAGTTTAGTTATTTGCAAATTAGTTCCTTTTAAAAATCTTCAGAAGGGGAAAAAAACCCTCATTAAATATTCTCAAATTATCCAAGTTGTCTTCTAACAGTAGAGTTAAGGTCAGCCCATCCTCCAGATGTTATTATTTCTATTCTGTGTATTAGACTTTGTGTGTATTGGGTTGACTTTCACTGAGTATGCTGTGGATATAGTGCTGTAGTATTTCTCTTCTTCCAGTAGATGGCTCTCTTATTCCCAAATCCAACGTTAAACAGTCAAAAACAGCTGATTATCCAATAAATCTAGGAAGTTTAAAAAATACAAATAAACAAGACAGTTTCTTCCAAAAATCACCTTTCAAATTGTTTAAGCTTCTTTCAAGCATTCTGTGTTTTAAAGCTTCTCTTGGACTTCTTTCGCCTCTTGGTTTTCAGGGTTTTTTTCCCCTCCATGTATTTAGTCACCGCTTTCTTAGGCTTGGGAGTTATCTGTTAAAATTCTTGTACTTAAATCAGGTCTTTAGAGTAAACATTGGTAATTATCTCACCCAGTTTCAATGCTCTGCCCACGAACCGCTCCAGCACAAATCTTGTGGTCCCGGTTGTCCCAGTTTGTGACTGCCAAAAATGGCCATCGTCCCTGCTGTTGTTCGGGAGACCTTGCTTCGGACCTAACAAGAAAATTGCGAATTCCTCGTGGTCAGTGATGTGCCTCTCCTTCCTTCACCACCCCTACAAGGTGGCTATGACCACATAGGGTCTCCCGACAGCGGTTACCAGCTGGATTTCACGGGGCTCAGCAGAGCCGCTATTTTCCAGCCATTCTCGCCACAACGTCAACCGGAAGGCTATCCCCTTACAACTCTAACAAGAGCCATAATGACAACTTCACACCAGAGATTTAGCACCAATCTTACATTTGTCCATTAAGAAATAATCCTTAATGCATCCCATGAGAGCAATTTATATTGCAGTTTCTGTTCTGAGACAATTTGGTCTGGTAGTTAAGATGGTAGCCAAGAATCCAGGAGACTGTGAGTTCTAGTCTTGCCTTAGCATGAAAACCAGCTGAGTGGCTTAGGGCCAGTCACTCTTTCTCAGCCCAGCTCTCCTCAAATGTTCTTGTGGGGGGAAATAGGAGGAGGAAGGAGTAATGTGTATATTCACTGCTTTGGATTACTTATAAAGTAATAAGGTAATAAAAATCAAATAAATAAATAATTCTTATTCAGTAGCTCTAATTCAAAAATAATTCAGAGTGCAGCAGTCATTTCCACTAGTCTGTTTTTGCAAGGAATCTAAGTTGAAGCTAATATAAAACTGAGAATTTGATCAACAGATTGATTTCCACTAGATATTCATATACATTTTCTTAAGTTTAGTTACAGGAACTTGTATTCTCCCTCACATTACAGCAGTGTCAGTGTGATTCTATCTTCTTCTGTCCTCCCACAGCCACAGCTGACCTTTGACTTGAAGTCCTTTGTTGTTTATCTAAAAACGTTTTTGAAAAACACAAGATGGAGTGAGCCCAGTTACCCAAGAGATTATTCAGAGCCTAAATGGACATTTGAGAAATTCAAGTATTTATCATGATTTTGCCTTAAGAGACTTGCAGAATGATCAAAGATGAGGACTCTATTTTGCCCTTCCAAAACCTTGGAAGCATATGGTTAGGCTTAGTTGGCAGCTGTTTCAGAGGAATAAAATTCAACTGTAGGTGGGAACAAATCACCAAACTGATGAAATTATAAAGTCCTCAACATTAAAATCTCCGCTGACAGTTCTAAGTCTTCCACAAGTCCATATCTACACTTCATACAAGGCAAGCTGCTTATATGGTGGTCCAAAAGTTAAAAGTTACATTGCAGCTTTGGAAATTCCTTTGCATGAAAATGGATTTTTGTTGTGGACAGAAATAAAAAAAAATAGGAAATCATATCAACAATTTGCCAACTTTCTATTCTTCAGGTTGATTACTTTCCCAAGGACACCTGTGCATCTGGATTTCTTTAGTACCTCATAGTCCTGTACAAAATCAGACATACATCATAATGTGGATAGTGCAACTTTGACAAATAAATCCCTGTCCACGATGTTTAAGAATGTACAAATGGATTTGAAACAAATGTTTGTACGTTGAAATGCTGAAGAATTCAGAGTGACAGACCCATATTCTCTGCCATATATTCTTTTTTTTTTTTTTTAATTTTTTTTTATTATTTTTCTTCATTAAACATCTGAATATTTTGATACAGATCTACACCCGTTTTTACAACATTTGTTATATCTCAATTATGCACATTAAATCATAAATTTACAATCTTTTCTGTCTTTGTTTTCTTCTCACGTTGTCACACAGTCTTTCCTCTTTTTTTTAGTCCAGTTGTACCATCTAGTCCATGTTTTGTAGTATTCTGAGTCGCATTGTCCTTTGAGTTGAATAGTCAGCATGTCCATTTCGGCACATCTATATATTTTGTCCATTAGTATATTTTCTGGTGGGATTTGATTGTCTTTCCAATATTGTGCATATGTTATTCTTGCCGCAGTTGTAATATGTAGTATTAAATATTGTATATTTTTTGGATGTTGTTTTTCCATTATCCCCAGAAGGAAAAATTCTGGGGTAAATTCCATTGTTCTCTCAGTAATTTCTTGTAACCAGGCATGCACTTTTTTCCAGTAGCCCTTTGCTTCGGGACACAACCACCACGCATGAAAGAAGGTACCTATGTCTTTTTTACATTTCCAGCAAGCCGAATTCATTTTTGGGTATATTTTGGCCAATCTTGATGGAGCTAAATGCCATCTATAAAACATTTTATAATAATTCTCTTTATATGCTGTTGACTTAGTTATTTTGCAGTTTATATTCCATGTTTTCTCCCAGTCAGCTAAGTGTATGTTGTGGCCTACGTTTTTTGCCCATGCTATCATGGGTTCCTTGACAATTTCCTCCATTTTATCGAATTCCAGCAGATATTTATATAGTTTTGATATTATTTTTTCGTCCGGGCCAATCAAAATTTTATCCAATTTTTGCATTTCCATTTCTATACCCATACCCTCAGTATCTTTTTTGTGTCGAGTTTTTAATTGTAAGTAGGTCAACCAATCAATATTTATATTTTGTTCCGCCAATTGTTCTCTACTTTTTAATTTCCCTGTCAGATCTAATATATCGCTATATTTTGCTGCTTTGGTTATATCAATTAGGTTGGGGTAGGTCATGGCTTCTATAATTGAAAGCCATTTGGGGATTTTCATGTAGTTCTTCTTTTTGATTTCATACCATGTTTTTAACAAAGATTTTCTAATTAGGTGTTGGTTGAAGCTAAGTTGTGGCTTAGTTCCATCTCTCCATATGTAAGCATGCCATCCCATTTGTAGGTCGTGGCCCTCTAGTGTTAGTATTCTTTTGTTAGTTAAGTTTATCCATTCTTTTATCCACGCCAAGGATGCTGCTTTGTAGTAAAGTTTCCAGTCAGGGAGCCCTAGACCACCTCTGCTCTTATCATCCTGTAAATTTGCTAATTTGATTCTTGGTTTTTTGTTTTGCCATATAAATTTAGATATAATTTTATTCAAATTAGTAAAAAATTTAGTCTCTAATTTGATCGGAACTGTTTGGAATAGGTATAAAAATTTTGGCAGTATACTCATTTTAATTGCAGCTATACGCCCTAATAATGATAACTGTAATTTTTTCCATTTTTCTAATTCTAATCTTGTTTGGTTTACTAATTTGTCATAATTGTCTTTTTTAATAGATGAACATCTATTTGTTAGTATTATCCCTAGATGTTTAATTGTTTTGGTTGTTTGTAAGCCTAATTTCTCTTCTAATTCATCTTTTTGTTTTATTGTCATATTTTTTGTTAATAGTTTAGTTTTTTGTTTATTGATTTTCAATCCTGCCAATTCTCCGTATTCCTCTATCTCTTTAATCAGTTTTTGCCCTGTTTCAATTGGTTCTTCTATAAAAAATACGAGATCATCGGCAAATGCCTGTAATTTATACTCCTGGTTTCTAATCTTTGTTCCCTTAATATCCTTATTATTTCGAATTTTGTTTAGTAATGTTTCCAATGTTAAGATAAAGAGCAGAGGTGACATCGGACATCCCTGACGTACTCCTTTAAAGATCCGGAATGATTGTGTCATATCCCCATTTATCATAATCTTGGCTGACTGGGAGGTGTAGATTGTTTCTATAATTTTTTCAAATTTGTCGCCAAATTTCATCTCTTTGATCAAACCTATCATATACTGCCAATTTACATTGTCGAACGCTTTTTGCGCATCCAGGAAAGCTAGGGCGACCTGCTTTTCTGGATGCGCTTCGTAATATTCCAATATATTTAAGACGATTCTTGTATTGTTTTTTATCTGCCGCATTGGTAAAAATCCATTTTGATCCGAATAGATAATTTTATTTAGTATTTTTTTGGTTCTTTCTGCCATAATTGTCATAAAAATTTTATAATCTGTGTTCAACAACGAAATTGGTCTGTAGTTTTGTATATGATTTTTCTCGGTACCTTCTTTCATGATCGTGGTGATATATGTTTCCCTCCACGTATTTGGTATCCTAGCTCCTGTTAATGCTTCATTATATAGCTCTAATAGAATATCCTCTAGTATTGTACTCATTTTTTTGTAATATTCCCCTGGAAATCCATCCGGTCCTGGTGTTTTATTGTTGTTTTGTTTTTGAATTGCATTTTGAATTTCCTGTATTGTAATATCCCTGTTTAACATTTCCTTATCAATTTCCTCTATTTGCGGCATACTAATTTCCTTTAAATATTCTTTTATTTTATTTAGTTCCACTGGGTCCTGTCTGTATAAGTCTCTATAGTATTCTGTTGCAATTTCTTTTATTTTTTCATCTGAGTGTTGTATTTCCCCATTTGTGTCTATCAGTTGATTTATAATTCTATTGCTTTTTTCCTTTTTAATTTTATAAGCTAGCCATCTACCGGGTTTATTTGCTGTTTCAAAGAATGTTTGTTTTGTAAGCCTAATATCCTTCAAATATTCCTGTTGTTCAATTAAATTCAATTTATGTCTCGTTTCCATTAATAATTTATGTGTATTCTCTTCCTTTGGTTCTTTTTGCAGTCTTTTTTCTAACTGCTGAATATCCTTTATTTTTTCATTGTATTCCTGCCATTTTTCTCTATTTTTCTTTGCCGTATAGGCAATTGTAATTCCCCTTATATATGCTTTTAATGTATCCCATAAGTTTTGTATGGTTGTAGGCTGTTTCTTATTCTCTTTCATAAATAATTTTATTTCTTTGGTAATTGTTTGTATGTATTCATCTTCTTGGAGTATTTTTGTGTTCAAAGTCCATCTCCTTATTCCTTTCTTTTTCCCTTTCCATATTACTATTAAGGGGCTATGGTCTGCCCATATGTTTGGGGCTATCTCCACCGATGCTATGTTCTTGCATATTTCTTTATTTGTCCAGACCATGTCTATTCTTGAAAAGGATTGGTGTGGTATTGAATGAAATGTATATTGTTTGTCTTTAGGGTGCAATAATCGCCATGTATCTGTCAAATTCAACTCCTCTATCATGTCCTTGAATGTAGTTGGTAGTGTATTTTTGTTGTTTTTTTTTGTTTTTCCCTGTTATGTAGTCTCTTTTTGGATCTATTATACCATTAAAATCCCCTATTAAACATATATTTTTATATTTAGTTGTCATTAATTTCTCATGTATCTTTTGATAGAAGTTTTTTTGCTTTTGATTGGGTGCGTATATATTTACTAATAATATTTTTTCTCCCCCTATTTCAATTTCCACCATTATATATCTTCCTTTGGAGTCTACTTTTATTTCTTTAGACTCAATCTCTTTTTGTACATATATTACTACACCTTTCTTTTTTTTCTCCCCTAATGATGCGTATAATTTCCCTAGTTTTGGATATTCCAGATATTTTTTATGTACTTGTTTGATATGGACTTCTTGTAAACATATTACTTCTGCTTTTTGTTTAACTAATTTTGAAAATATTTTCCTTCTTTTTTGTGCATTGTTTAATCCATTAATGTTTAATGATATAAGTTTTGTTTCCTTTAACGTTTCCGGTTTTGTTTATAAAGTGTTTTTCTAACTATTTACTTTTCGCTTCTGCTGCTGTTTGTGTCCTTGTTTTAATTCTCTCTACTTTTTTATTTAAATCTTCAGTCTCTTCAATTCCCTCCCTCTGTACCTCTTCTTCAATCTCCTGCTCTTCTTCTTCACTTGCCCCATCCACTTTTCCTTCACTTTCCATCTCTTTCTCCATACCAGCAAGTTGTTCATATACCTCCTGTGCTCTTTCTATGGTATCCACCTTTACTTTTCGTCCTTCCAAGTTTATTATCATCCCCTCCGGAATGAGCCATCTGAATATAATGTTCTTTTTATTTAACAATGTTGCTAGTGGCTTATAGTCTCTTCTACGTTCCCTAACCCTTCTTGGGACTTGTTTCAAGATGTTTATTTCTCTCCCTTTGTATGTTAATGTCCCCCCTCTCGTGGCTAAGTAAACGTTGTCTCTTGTTTTCTTTCTGGCAAACCTTATATGTATTTCTTTCGGCAGGCGGTGGCGTCTAGCGTAGTTGGTTTGTATCCTGTACACTTCGTCTATTTCATTTCTGGTATCTGTTTTGTCTTGCTGTAGAATTTCTGCTACCACCCCTGCCATCACATCTCCCAAGTCTTCCTCCTTATTCTCTGGAATATTTTGTATTCTTAAGAAATAAGATGATCTATCCATTTCGAGATGGATTAGTGAGGACTCCAGCTCTCTATTTATTTCTGTCACTCTCTGGTCTACCTTCTCAATTTTATTTTCATTTTGTTCTGTTTTTTTTTCCACACCACTAATACGTTGTTCATTTTTTTTATCGCCTCCTGTATCATCTCCATTCTATTGTCCAATCTTAAAATATCTGATTTTAGTTCGGTATGATTTTGCGTAATCAATTCCTGTAATTTAAGCATTGTTTCCTGAACCACGTTTAGTGTACTGTTCATATTCTGCATAAGGGATGTACCCCCTTTTTCTACTGGTAACATGTCATCTATCTGCCTTTGAGTGACTGGTGATGCTGCACTTGCAGCTCCAGCTTGTGCTGGTTTCTTCCCCCCCTTCATGGGCATATTTGTTGTATTACTTGTCATTTCCTTTAAGATTGATTTTTGTTGTTCTAAAATTTTGTAGATCCTCTCCCAGATTACCATATAACAATCTTTTACCCTGTTATATTATTTAGTTCTCTATCAATCCTGTATGTTTTATCAATTACTGATATAGTTCTCTATGTTCTTAAATGTACCAATTATCCAAAAATTCTATATAAATATATCTATAAATAATCTGTTACTATAGTACTTATATTAATAACTAATTAAATATTTTAGATATGTTAAAGAGTTATACAGTAGAATATAGTTTTCCTTATAAAATTTTCACCAATCTAATTATAGTTATGATTACAATTTATATATTTCTATTAATGTTCAAAGTATCCTCTATAGACTTTACAATTCAATCAATATATATCCCTATTTCTTTTAAATCGATCCTTAAAAATATTATTTCAAAATAAATATATATATTATTTAAGTTACAGTTAAAATTAAAAATATTACATTTATAGACACTAAAGATTTTCCCTTTTTTACAATCTATAAATAGGAAGAGGAGAGGGTAGAGGATTTAATTATAGCAGGATATTTAGTGAAAAGTAAAATAGGTGATAAAAATGAAATAAGTGTTCAAAGGTGAAAAATAGAAAAAAGTTATATAATATAGTTCTTTTTAAGCGGTACCAGTTTCAGTTGGTATTAAGTGGATCTCAGCAATCCTGTAAGTGTTTTAGAGGTCTTGATTTCCTTGGATTCTGCAATCAGATGTTTCCTTCTGGCCTCAGTAATAGAGATCGTTCCGTTCAAAATTGCCAAGTCATCCACCATGTGCTGTTTCTCCGCTCCCGTCTCTGATCTCTCATCTGGTGTTGAATCCCCAGTTTCTCTGGTCTGCTGTCTCTCAGCAGGTAATCCTCCGATAACAAAAAGGTACTATTGCACGTCCTCCACAGGGGCTCAATTTAGCTCTTTTGTTATGTTTATTCACAGTGCTGTTTCCTCCTTAGAGTCCTGTCCTTCTGCTCGTTCTTTGTTTTCGCCGCTGATTTTCTCACAGAGCTCCTTAATTGCCCTGTCTTTGTGGTCAGATCTCCCTCATTTATAAATCCAAAGTTTTCGTGAGAGTTAGGTTTGGTATTCCAGGTGCGATCCGCTATTATTTTTGCTTCCTTTTCTTATGTGGTGTTTTGAGGCTTCGGGTCCGCCATACTTCAAAGAGCAGAGACGGACGCTTTCATTTCGGATAATGAGGATGCCCTCCGCCCCAGCGGGCGAACGCCTTCGCCCCGCTGTTGCCTGGGATGTCCCTCTTGTCAACCAAGTCCTACAAACTTCGATGCCCCGAAGGGTCTCCAAAAACAAAAGAAGAAAGCAGCCTCTGAGGACGGAGATCGTCCCTTTACAGCTGCTTCACCCCACGTCACCACAGGAAGTCCCCTCTGCCATATATTCTATTCCATTTTGCTGACTGTCTAGTTTAGGCACTGTTTCAATCTTTTATAATTGGATAGTTTGAGATTTCTTGCCCTCTCTGGGGTTTTATCTTCTCTAAATATTGTTTGTACTTGTGTAATGTAAAACAAATTGTGTTCCTCAAGTCTGCTGACATCTTCTCTTTTCGTGCTTAGGAATACAAAAAGATCCAGACTTACATTAAACTTTGGAAATAAAGAGGGTTATGCTGGCCAACCATGATTCTCAGTTGACACCATCCAGCATCAAACAAGCTGAGCCAAATTTATAATACATCAAACAGATATGAAGATTTGGCAGCTAAATTCATGATATCCAGACAGCACCATATTTGATAATGTCCGGTTCAAAGACTTATGTCTGGTGGAGTTAACAAAACTAGTGAACTGATGAATTAACTGCAGCATATAATAAGTCAAGAACCAAATCTGGGAGCTCCTACACGCACATAAAAGATGAAATGAGGAGCTAAAGGAAATTTAAGAAGTGAATTCAATTCAAAAAAATTAAAAAGGTCATATACTGGGGCAAACACTACTGCAGAGCAAAATTCAAAGGCATAGTCAAGAGAGCAATTCAAAATTCTGACAGCCAAAAAATCCAGACAATATGACAGGAATTAGAGCAGATTGGGAAGATAATGTCCAATAACTGACCATGGCTAATAAGGGACTCTTATTACATTCCTCCATTATACCGTATTTTTTGGAGTATAAGACGCACCGAAGTATAACACGCACCTTAGTTTTGGGGGAGGAAAACAAGGAAAAAAGGTCCTTGCCTCCAAGCAATTTGCCAAACAGCAAACAGCACAGATGATATACACTGTTTGCTGTGTATTTCTGTGCATGTGTGCTTGAGCCATAGAAATAGCAAAGAATTGGAGAAATGTACATTATGCCAGAAAGTTTTCTTAAATGTAGTCACACTAACTGCTCCCAATTATTTAAATAGATCTACTCCAAGGTAACTAAACTCTAATACTAAACAGGACACTGTTACATTTCAGACTATACTTGTACAGAGCTGTTAAAATTAATTAAAATTTCTGGAAGTATACATTATTCTCTATTATTTAAAAGAAGATACAATAGCACTGGGCCTCTTCAGAGCAAGCATTTATTTTAAAAAGCTTCTAAATTTTGTTAAGTTGTCTAGATTTACAGGGATCTCCAACCTTGGCAACTTTAAGATTTGTGGACTTCAACTCCCAGAATTCCACAGCCAGCAAAGCTAACAAAGCTGGCTGTGGAATTCTGGGAGTTGAAGTCCACAAGTCTTAAAATTGCTCCTGTCTCTAGAGCAATAATAAAGCAGTCTTTAAAAAATAAGTCTAATAATTTGAACATTCTACAGACATTTATAGTTATTCACTTACCCCCTTCCATCTAGTTCAGCAAAAAATAAAAATTTGCATGTCTCTCCCAGCTATTTGCCTTTGCAGTTTCAGTTTCACTTTCATTTTCCCACGTGTCAAATCAGCTGTAGATCGGGAAGTGCTAGTGACTTGCTTGGCTTTATAGGCTCTTCCCTCTTTGCTGCAGACAGGTAAATTGCTGGAAGACAGAGGCCAAAGGGTGGGGGTGGCTGGCTGGCTGGGGCTACATTTGGTGTATAAGACGCACCCAAGTTTTCACCCTCTTTTGGGGGGTAAAAAGGTGCGTCTTATACTCCGAAAAATACGGTAGTTGTTTTTCAAATAAGGGAAATATTCAGGTATTTCAAGAAATCTGTTTAAATTGTCTGCTGAAGATGGAGACCATGATGCTATACAGACTTGTGAAGGTTCCAGGCCATTCCTCAAACTCAGATGTAGGTTAGATTGAGTTTGTACATTTTCCTGTATTATTTTATTTATTTACAGTATATAAAGGCAGGATATATAGTATATCCTGCCTTTATTATTTTTACAAGTAACTCAATGCAGTGAACGTATCCGACACATCTTCCACCTCCTACTTTCCCTACAATAACCCTGTGAGGTGAGTTGGAATGAGAAAGAGTGATTGGCCCAAGATCATCCAGCTGGCTTTCCTGACTAAGGTGGATTTGAATTCAGGCACTGCTTTTTTTTTGAGCACTGTGTCTGATTATGGCTTTTCAATGTTCTTTCTACTGCATACTCCTTTCTTTTTGCCTCTTTTCTTTCTACTGTCACATTAAGTCCACCCTCATATACCAACGCACACCAATTTTATACAACACTCAGTTCAAGCAGAACCATCCAGCAGTAGACTATAGGAAAAAGTTAAGCCAGATCCCCAGTTGGCTACTCTTTTGTAATACAGAACTGTAACTTAGAACATAGAATAATAGGGTTGGAAGGAAACTTGGAGTTCTTCCAGTCTAACCCCCTGTCTGTGGCAAGAGATCCTATATCATTCCAAACTTTCTTTGGACTTAATGGGATGGATACACATGATCTTATTAGTTTTGCATTATTGGATTTTCAACAAAATCAAAACACTGTTCAAAGAACATATAAATAATACCTTCTTTTTAAGGGTGGCTTCAGTCTATTTCCAAGTTTGCATATGCTCAATTATCTCAACTTACCTTTGAAAGGGATGAAACAAAATGTGGTAGACCATAATAAATTGGGCTGAGTTTAATTGAAAACAAAGTTCCCCAAATCAGACAAGATTATCTGGAAAGTTAAAAATAATTCTATGACCAGAAATCAGGTTATTGTATGCCTCATATATTTTGTCCTGGGCACCTGAATGGTAAACAATGTGCTGCTTATCAGTGGAACAAAACATGAATTCATTGGCCAAAGGCTGGGGAAGTAACAGCTGCAAAGTCAATGTACTGTATATGGAAAAGCAGCTTGCTAGAAGCAATGCTGAAGCTAAAATTATTGTCTAATTATCTAATTCAAACATGTAAGATTAACCTCTCCTGAAAACATGTGTAGGTCTAATGGGAATCCTAGAATATTATGTTTATTAATATGCTTTCAAATATCTTCTATATCAACTGTAGACAGTATCTCCTTTTAATTAGTACTTTCTCCAATTGTTACAGAACCTACATTTAGGGGGCGGAAATAACCTACATTCAAAGTGACACCATTTTCTTCTTTTCACATGGAAATATTTTGACATATTAATTTGCTTACTAATAAGGTTTATACATTGTATTAAAACATGGATTGTTAAGTAAGTCACTTTTGAGTTTTTATAACACAAATAAATATGGCTTGAATAGCACAATGGCTGAGTTCATTCAATAACTAAATCAGAACTGGACAAACATAAATCAGTATGTAAACTCAGGCTTTGAATATTTGCTGACAGATAGTTGACAGATATAAACTATTATCGAAAGTGATAATTGGATTGTCCATATATTGGCTAGTTTAACACATTATTGTCTAAACTATGAGTATTATCGGTGCATCTTGAATCTCTCCTGTACAATCAATGTATAATTGGATTTAACATAATATTGCCTAGTACTGCCCAATTGGCCTTTAGTAGGATTGGTTGACATTTTTAAGGTCAAGAGGGGTTTCTGCAGAGTCAACAGTAGCCCCTGTTTATTTCTATTATACAATATTTTGAGACTATCTTGAAGAAGTGCCTTTCCTTGCTTGACTTTAAATACACCATCTCACCCATTTCTCCTGAAGGCTCTAGGACAACTTGGGCAGGCAAGAAAGTAAGGATTGAGCAGATTACAGTGGCGGTGGCCAGGGGCTTCCCACTAGAGGAAGAGCCAGGCAGGCAGGCAAGCGAGCAGGTGGGCAGAGGGTAGAGTGGCGGTGGCCTGTTGTGTCCCATTTTTACACACACATACCTGCTGCCACTGCCACTGCCACTGCCACTGAGCTCCAGGAGCTCTACGTGATGGCAGCAGGGTGGTGAGTTGGCAGAGGCGACTTGGCAATGATAAGCTGGTGGTGGTGAATTGGCTGTGCCTTCCCACCACCCACCCCGCCCACCATTGCCACCACCAAATCATCCGACTATCACCACCGTTGCTGAAGAGCCCGAACTCCAAATGGCCCAGAGTGCAGTGGCAGCAGCGGCAATGGGGGAGGTGTGAAAATGGAAAGCACCCAGCCATCACTGTCACCACTTTGCACTCTACCCACCCTCTCGCTCTCCTGCCTGCCCTCCCGCCCGGCTCTCCCTCCGGTTGCCTGCAGCAAGTTGTCCCCGCCACAAATTTGCCGTGTTGGGTTGTCCTGCGACAACTTGCGAGCAGTGAGTTGGCAGAGGCAAGTTGGCAGTTGTGAGCTGGCCGCAGTGAGATGGTCATGCCAAACTGGCCACTCCAACTTGTCCCATTCCATCTCCTGAAGGCCTGGTTCCTTTATCAACTGAGTTACCATCAGGAACCCAAAAAAACCCACACTGCTATTTTGTATTCATATAAGGGTCAAAAAGCATAAGAAGGGATTTTTTTTAGAAGCAAATCAAATTATCCTTAACCAAAGTCTTCAATGATTTTACATTTGGTTTACGTTTGGTTCCTAAATTTGGATTTTTCAAAGGCTTTGGGGGAAAGGGAGGGCTTTACTAATGGCACATGAAGCCACATAGTTGTTCTGACCTAAGCTTCACAAAATTCCAAAACAGACTCCTTGTCCTGACAAAACCCCTTTTTATTTGGCTAATGTGAATTCCTAGTATTCACAGTCAGCAAAGTCCCAGAAAACAGTCTTTCAAGGCTGAATTGCAACCACAGACCTTATCAGTCTTTGGAGAGTTTCCAGGCTGATATCTTCCAGCCATGACACTATACAAGGGAATATTTGGCAAGGAGTCTCTGTGAGGCACAACTCAGATAATCAAACCTTCACACTAATAGCGAACTAATTGTCTCCTGCAAACACCACTCCCCTTTCTCTCCTATTTATTTCCTATGGGAGGGGCCATTCAGCGTCCCCTTGTGCTTTTACTCCCGAGTCGACCTCTGTTTCTTAAGCATCTCCTTAGATTTAAGAATAATTATTAGAAGGCCTTTGTTTTCAACAAAGGTAACAGTCTTCTTAACTTATAGGACCAAATTTTTTTTTTTAAATGTCACAAATGAGCAGAATTTCTGGTGCTTTTCTAACAGCAACTTCTGGTTTTTTTCTGGGGGGGGGAGACAAGTTTGCCTTGCATTATCTTTCAGGGGTACTTCAGATAAAAGAATTAAAATTATAAAGTATGATTAAAAATATAAGACATAAGACATAACATGACTTGATGTCTTTGTGGATATTTCTGTGCACTGATTTGCACACTATGATTTTCCTAAATCATTTTTTATTCCCCAGTCTACCACCCAACCTTGAACTTCCCAAATTGATCCTCATCTAAGTACTAACCTGGACTGATCTGCTTACCTTTCAAGATGGCTCATTGTCAATTACCTGCTGTCAAAAGATTCAGCGATGAATGAAAAATGAATTCATTCAAGGTGAAATAGACAAGCTGGACACCCTCTAGCAAATGAATAAAAATGGAGAATTTGCTATTACCCTACAGCAAGTTATCTGAATGCTAAATTTAGATAGAATACTCTCCCAGATGGAAAACAAAAATAATAGTTGTTTTTCTAGATTATTATACTTCATATATCATTTAGATTTTGAAAACTGTTCCAAAATAACAAATGGAAACCTATTTTATATGTTGTTCGTATAAAATAGAATAGCCTCAATAAACCTCAATTTATTTTGTTCAAATAGTGAATCACCATGAAGTGTATTCACTGCATTTTAAAATTTGTACTGGGTCCTTATTATTTCAGCACTGTATTAGCAAACAAAAAAGTTTCCTTTCATAATTGATATTTTGAAATATAAAAATAATGTCATCCTTCTCTTTACATTCTTGACCGTACTTTACTGATTTGATAAACAACTGGTTTCCAAGGTTAGAAGAAATTAATAAATTAAAGGGTTTTTTTAATTATTAAAATTAAACTCCTGGTGACTTCAAAGAAACAGCATATCAGTTTGTTACAAATAAAGTCATATTTCTCTCTTCACTGTTTAAAGTTTTTTAATGATCTAATATCTTCAACCAACTTGAATAAATTTGGCTTTCACTTTAGCTGCATACACAGGTATATCAGTGACAAATAATTGTTAAGAAGAGGATTCCACAGATGTTTCAAGGACAATATTTCAATTAGGTCATAAAAGCCTTAACAAGACTCTTGGGAGCAATAAATTAAGTAAACCCAATTTATAGCCACACTTAGCCTTTAAAAGGAGGTTTTCATCTAGAGATCTTTTGCCTTTGCTCTGGTTTTGTGTGCTTAATCTATGCTAACCAATCTATGCTGATGTTGAGAGTTTAGGAGGGTATTACATATATTCCATTTCTAGATGCAAGATTTCACATATATTGGGTCAAAAATAAGCTGAATGCAAAAAATAAAGAACCAGTTAGATGTTTTTTTGAAATTTACGTACGCATCAAAAATATTATTGCATGGTTATCATTTTGAATAATGTGTATTTTGCATCTCTGAAATGTTCAAAGGTGGAAGACAATGCTTTTCTTTCCCAGAAAAATCTAAATATTTTTCAACACTAAGATTTAGTGAAATCGAAGAAACCACCATAAGGTGAGTTTACCGAGAAAATCAATATCCAGCAGAGGAATGGGGCAAAGATGCCTTGTTAGGAAAGGTTCTCCTAGATTTTTCAAACTTTATTTCAGCATGGAAACTTCGCTGAGAACATATAGTTATATTATCAGTATTTGTCCTATCTGTCATTCTAAAAGAAGACAAGATTCATATCATTAAATAATACATTGCACCAACTCTGTCTCTCCCTAAATGTTCTCCTTATACAGGTGTGGAATATCCATACTGAAACTTAAGAACGGATTTTAACACACAATGGTTTGTGAACTTGACTGACTTTTTGCAAAGCAATTCACACTGGGGGAAAAGAAAGAAGAACAATTTCAAAGCAGCTACAAAGGACAGGCAAGGCAGTGTGGATAGCCAAGTTACTTGCAAAGGCTTGTCATTATTATATAAGACACTTGTCAGGGTAAACCAGGGGTGAAATTCAAAATTTGTCCCTACCGTTTCTGTGGGCGTGGCTTGGTGGGCATGGCAGGGGAAGGATACTGCAAAATCTCCATTCCTTCCCCACTCCTGGGGGAAGGATATTGTAAAATCTCCATTCCCACCCCACTCTGGGGCCAGCAGAGGTGGTTTTTGCCGGTTCTCCGAACTACTCGAAATTTCCGCTACCAGTTCTCCAGAACCTGTCAGAACCTGCTGAATTCCACCCCTGGAGTAAACCCCATTGGTGCAAAGCACAATTGTGCTTCTCTAACACTATATGACAAGTTGAATTAAACTGCATTTTATTATTCAGCAAGAGATATTGAAAGAAGAAAAATTGCCTTTATCACTTTAAGCACAGCTGGCTGCAGTCCATTTCTTTTTGGTACTCCGTCATTTATCATGTAACGATAACCAGTCAATGAAGCTTTATTTTTTCCCCAACACTTTTTGATTCTGTATGCTTTGATATGGATTCTAAAGACCTGGATGGAATCTGTATCCAGTCTTCCTAAACAGAGATGGGTAAGCCTCTTTGAGTCTGTACCCCTTTTATGTGGCATTCATTGACTTTTCTGAATCACTTTCTTAAAAAAAAACTGCATGAAATTCTGAATTTAAATATGTATATCCAAATATATTGTATTAAATATTTCATTTTGAACTCTGTTTTCAAATTTGGGATAGATTTGGGATATTTTTAGATTTGGGGTTGTAGATAAAATGGAAAGCCAACCAAATATGGGAAGTCAAAGGGGAAAGTAAAGGTTATGTATTGGGCAACATCCCATTATTGCAAGTCAAGGACAGGTTTTTATCTGTTGTGTATAGTAAGCAGTGATGGACCAAGGCAGGATTTTCCATGATAGCAAATTCCAGAATAGCTTGGAAAAACTTACCTTAATAGCAATCCTTAAGCTGAATAGATTCTGCCACTGATAGCTATCATTAATTTTTCTCTTGAGATTGATCTAGCTGATTTAACAACAAGGTGATAAACTTTTAGCAATATTTTCCTTGCATATATTTTTAAAAATCCTTAAAATAACATAATGCACCAAATTCAGAAAGCAGCAATGTTTTAATTGCCAATGTAAAGTAATCCGTTTTTTTTAAAAATCACATTAGAATTATTCTACATTGAAACTAAGTAATCCCTTAAAATAACATAGATTTGAAGTAGAAAATTACAAATTTGCTTCTTTTATGTCTTCTTGGTTTTCTAAAATGGCATCACCAAAATTCAGGAATATAGTTCCTAATTTCACAATATCCCAATCTCATAATTATATTCAGCTGGCAATCAAGAAAACCTATGGTAAGATTAACAGCTATGAAAACTGAGAAGAAAGAGAACTTTGGCTGAAGCCCCATGACTGCAATAATGGTATTATGGCACTGTCTTATATATGCAGTCCTAAAAAGCATTAAGTAAGTAAATTACCGTATTTTTCGGAGTATAAGACGCACCTTTTTACCCTCAAAAAGAGGGTCAAAAACTGGGTGCGTCTTATACACCGAATGTTGCATTTGGGGGGGGAGTTGATGCGACCCTGCCTTAGCCGCCCCCCCCTGCCACCGGACCACAGGAAAGCCACCGCCGACGCCGCCGGACAGCATGAACGCCGCCGCTGCAGCCGGACTCAAGAAAAGCCAGCGCCGCTGCCGCCACCGGCGGCGGAGTGCAGGGACTCTGCCGCCGCCGCCACAGCCGCCGGACCACAGGGATGCCGCTGCAGCCGCCCCCATTGCAGCCCCTGCCCCCGCTGCAGGACCTGACGCCTGGAGGAGCGGAGGAGGAGGAGGAGGAGGAGGAGGCCCCTCGGGTGGATTGGGCAACTTCCCATCTTCAGCCTCCGCTGCCGCCGCAGCCGCTGCTGCTGCTCCGGGCTCGCTGCCTCCCAGGGCCGGCGGTGGCGATTCCCGCTTGCTTCTCTTCGTCCGGAGCGAACTGCCCAGGTGTGTGGCAGTGCAAGACTATCTGAATAACACGGAGCTGCCCTTCTTCACTTTGGGTGAGTCAGGGGGACGGGAAAGACCCCCCCACCCCATCTCCCCCATCCTCCTCCTGTCAGGCTGCTCGCCTCCTGTCAGGCTGCTCGCTTCCTGACAAACCTGTCAGGAGGCGAGCAGCCTGACAGGTTTGAAGACCAACTTCCAAGTTTGAAGAGCCCTGGGTTAGAGGTGGCAAGGGTTTTCAAACTTGGCAAGTTTAAGACTAGTGGACTTCAACTCCCAGAATTCCTCCTCCAGTCATGCTAGCTCAGGAATGACTGGAGGAGGAATTCTGGGAGTTGAAGTCCACAAGTCTTAAACTTGACAAGTTTGAAGACCCTTTCCACCCCTAACCCAGGGCTCTTCAAACTTGGCAACTTTAAGACTTCTGCACTTTAACTCCCATTCCTGAGCTAGCATGACTGGAGGAGGAATTCTGGGAGTTGCAAATGCAAACTTGCCAAGTTTGAAGTTTAGGGTGGGGGCGTGTGCATATGAATGTATGAATATGGTTCTGCATTGTTATAAAGGAAACATTATTGTTCTTTCTTGCAGAAAAATGTCAAAGCCAAAATGTGTAAAAAGTGTACATGGTTGTAAAAAGTATTCTGCTATACTGGTATTTTATTAAATAATATATTACTACACCATTTGGTTCAGAATACTTTTTTCCTTGTTTTCCTCCTCTAAAATCTAGGTGCATCCTATACTTCGGTGCATCTTATACTCCAAAAAATACGGTAAGTAATATTCAGCTCCTGAAAAGCCAACCATTTCTACGTTCAGTAGACTCTCACTGCCCATAATATAGGTAGTTCTCAACTTACAACCACAATTGAGCCCAAAATTTATGTTGTTGAGTGAGAAATTTGTTAAGTGAGTTTTGCCCTATTTTACGACTTTTCTTGCCACATTTGTTAAGTGAATCACTGCAGCTGTTATGTATACGGGTTTAGTAACACGGGTTGTTAAGTGAATCTGGTTTCCTCATTGACTTTGCTTGTCAGAAGGTCACAAACGGTAATCACATAACTCCAGGACACTGCAACTGTCATAAATGTGAGTCAGTTGTCAAGCTGAATATAAATTTATTTATTTATTTATTTATTTATTTAGACGCTCTTATAGGCCGCCCAATCCCGTGGGACTCAGGGCGGCGTACAGCATGAATAAGAAGCGTACATTTAAAAACAATAGTCATAGGTTTACATTAAAAATATAATTAAAAAGAAGACATTGTAAGCGCAACATTCAGGGGGAATCTGATTGTCCTATTCACCCCATCTGCCGGAAGAGCCATGTTTTTAAGGCTTTACGGAAGGCCAGCAGGGTGGGGATGGTCCGGATCTCTGGTGGTAGTTGGTTCCAGAGGGACGGGGCTCCCACAGAGAAGGCCCTCCCCCGCGGCCCCGCCAATCGACATTGTTTAGCCGACGGGACCCGGAGGAGGCCCTCTCTGTGGGACCTAACCGGTCTTAGGGAGGTATGTGGTAGGATGCGGTCCCGCAGGTAACCTGGCCCTGAGCCATGTAGGGCTTTAAAGGTAACGACCAACACCTTGAATTGCGACCGGAGACTAATTGGTAGCCAATGCAGCTGGCGAAGGATAGGTGTTACGTGGGTGTATCTCGGCACACCCACTATCGCTCGCGCAGCTGCATTCTGTACCAGTTGGAGTCTCCGGATGCTCTTCGAGGGTAGCCCCATGTAGAGCGCGTTACAGTAGTCTAGCCGTGAGGTGACAAGGGCATGAGTGACTGTGAGCAAGGCCTCCCTCTCCAAGTAAGGTCGCAATTGGTGCACAAGACGGATTTGTGCAAAGGTCCCCCTAGCCACAGCTGAAAGGTGTTGCTCCAATTTTAGCTGTGGATCTAGGAGGACACCCAAATTGCGAACCTGTTCTGAGGGAGTCAATTTTTCTCCCCCGAGAACCAAGGAGGGACATTCGACATAGTCCTTGGGAGGCAATATCCAGAGCCACTCAGTCTTGTCTGGGTTGAGCCTGAGTCTGTTCACTCCCATCCAGACCCTCACATCGTCCAGGCAGCGGCACATTACATCAACTGCTTCACTGAACTGACACGGGGTGGAGATGTACAACTGGGTATCGTCAGCATACTGCTGATACCTCACCCCATGTCGTCGGATGATCTCACCCAGCGGTTTCATGTAAATGTTAAACAGGATGGGCGAGAGGACCGAGCCCTGTGGCACCCCGCAAACCAGGGGCCTAGGGGCCGACCTCTGTCCTCCTGTCAACACCGACTGCGTCCTGTCAGAGAGGTAGGAGGAGAACCACCGTAAAACAGTGCCTCCCACTCCCATCTCCCCAAGACGACGCAGAAGGATACCATGGTCAATGGTATCGAAAGCCGCTGAGAGGTCAAGTAGCACCAGGATGGAGGAGTGACCCCCATCCCGGGCTCGCCAGAGATCATCCATCAGCGCGACCAAAGCAGTCTCCGTACTGTAGCCGCGCCTGAAACCCGATTGAAAGGGATCCAGATAATCAGTATCCTCCAATAGCCGCAGGAGTTGGAGCGACACCACCTTCTCAACAACTTTACCCAAAAAGGGTAAGTTGGAGACTGGACGGAAGTTCTTTAAATCCGCTGGGTCCAGGGAAGGCTTCTTGAGGAGGGGCCTCACCACCGCAGCTTTTAAAGGCTGTGGGATGGATCCCTCTCTCAGAGAAGCGATCACAACCACCTGGAGCCAGCCGCGTGTCACCTCCCTGCTGGCAGAGACCAGCCAGGAGGGGCACGGGTCCAATAAACAGGTGGAGGCGCTCATCGCTCCTATGGCCTTGTCCACATCCTCAGGAGTGACCGGTTCAAACTCGTCCCATATAACAGGACTAAGACTCACCCCTGTCATCTCGGCTTGCCCTGTCCAAATGGAGTCCAGGTCTGTCCGAATCTGAACGACTTTATCCGCCAGAAACTGAGAAAATTCCTCAGCTCTGCCCTGCAAGGGATCTTCAGCTCCCTCCTTGGCTAGGAGGGAGCGAGTCACCCTAAACAGGGCGGCTGGGCGGGAGTCGGCGGACGCAATAAGAGCGGAAAAATACGCGCATTTTGCCGCCTTTATCGCCACTAAGTAAGACTTAATGTAAGTTCTTAAAAGTGTCCGGTCAGACTCAGCTTTACTGGCTCTCCATCGTCGCTCTAGGCGTCTCTTTTGGCGCTTCATCTCCCGGAGCTCCTCAGTAAACCAAGGGGCCCGCCGGGATCCGCTGCCACGGAGAGGCCGCAAAGGCGCAATCCGATCTAAGGCCCCCGTTGCCGCCTGATTCCAAGCAGCCACTAGGGCCTCAGATGAATCGTGTACCAGGGAGTCAGGTACTTCCCCAAGTTCCCTCTGAAATCCTTCAGATTCCATTAGGCGCCTGGGGCGGAACCACTTAATCGGCCCCGCCTCCTTGCGGTGGAGGAGTGGTGCCATGAAATCCAACCTCAGAAGGAAATGATCTGACCACGACAAGGGTACTGTGACTAAACCCCTCAGCCTCAGATCATCTCTCCACTGCCCCGAGAGAAACACAAGGTCAAGCGTGTGGCCTCTCTCATGAGTCGGACCCTGAACTACTTGGGTCAGGTTCATGGTTGTCATGGAAGCCATGAACTCCTGGACTGCCTCCGAGGTTTCACCGGGCGATGGCAAATTAAAGTCCCCCAGCACCATCAGCCTGGGGAACTCAATCGCCAGCCCTGCTACCGCCTCGAGCAGAACAGGCAGGGCCTTTGTAACGTAGCTAGGAGGCAGGTACGCTAACAAAAGGCCCACCTGGACCCCTAAGTCCAACTTCAGAAGGAGCGTCTCACACCCAACAATCTCCGGGGCAGGGCTCCTTAGAGGATTAAGGTTCTGGTGAGCTATAATCGCCACTCCTCCACCCCTTCCCTGGGGTCGCGGCTGATGCTGCACTAAGAACCCGTCCGGGCACATCTCGGAGAGGGGAACCCCCCCTCCTGGCCTAGCCAGGTCTCAGTGATACATGCCAGGTCCGCCCCCTCTTCCAGGATTAAATCCCGTACAAGGGGGGCCTTGTTGGTAATTGACCTGGCATTCAACAGCAGCAGCTTGAGCCCAGGGCCCTGACATCCCTGATTACCAGGACCTCGGGTTGAGCAAGATGGAACCAAACCACATGACCATGGGGATGCTACAACGGTCATAAGTCGCTTTTTTTCAGTGATGTTGTAACTTTGAACAGTCACTCTGGAGGACTACCTGTAATTGGCTGGTGGGGCAAGCAGATTGATCATTTGTGTCCCTACCTACATGTTCTGTATTATTTTGCTCTTTCTAAATATAGCATACTTTCCTTTTAAAAAAAATATGTTTATTAAATTTTAGCTTTAAAAACATATATACACATTCATATTCTTCATTTCTGTGACATCGACAATTATTTGGTTATTGCAGTATATTATACCATCACCTTTACATTGTGAGTTATATTTACATTTACATTAACATTTATATAATATTTATATAAATAGTTACTTATTTTTCCTAATTTCTAACCAGTTATACAGCATTTCCCATACCATAAAATATTCTTTTTCTTCACGATTTTGTAGTTCTGACGTCAATTTCACCATTTCTGCACAGTCCATTATTTTTTTTATTATCGAATTTTCTGGGGGACAACTTTCAGATTTCCATACTTGTGCAAAAGCTATTCTGGCTGCCGTCAGAATATGTATTATGAGGTATTGGATTTCTTTCGCCCACTGTCCTCTAATGATCCCTAATAAATACATCTCTGTTTTAAATTCGATTTGCAAATTTGTTATTTTTTGAATCCATGTTCTTATCATACTCCAGTATCTTTTTCCCTTGGGACAGGACCACCACATGTACCATGTTCCTGTTTGCACTTCCTCATCACTGGAATAATAATCCTCCATACTCACCAGATTTAGCGCCTTCAGACTATCATCTCTTCGGCCCATGAAAGAGGGTTTGAGAGGCAAACATTATTCCAGTGACGAGGAAGTGAAAGCTGGAGTGAAGAAGTGGCTCAAAGAACAGTCAACAAAATTTTATGAGGCAGGGATACATGCTCTCATTCGAAGGTGGAACATTGCTATTGAGAGAAACGGTGACTATGTTGAGAAGTAGGGATGTGATCCACAGAGGACCAGCTTCATTTTGATGTATGCTACATGTTCCTGTGTTGGTCATTATACCTGCCCTAAAGAAAATGGCATTACGTTTTGCCTCACCCTCGTATAATATCTATTATAATTATAACATGGCAGTCACAGGCTCAGCACACAATTAAATTAGAAGATTACATCCTCGTCTCTGTCAGATGTAGGCTTAATTGCACTGTTAACCATAATCCACATTTTAGCCTATATATTTATCTTCAAAACAGGGTAGGAGTACCTTGAATTAGACCAGCTGGTAACAGATCTGTGAGCATCTTTACATAATTCAGTTTCATTATTAAACTAGGTGAGCAACTAGCTATTATGTGGAGCAAAATAATTAAAACAATATATTACTAAAAGGAAAATCATATCTTCGGCCTGATGGATCAATTAATTAACATTTGGAATACAGCAGTAATATTTTGATCTGCCATCTTGTGGTCATCAGGGAAAAAAGACAATTTAGGAAGGAAGTTTTCAAAACAAGAATATGTGCTTAAGCACCTCTTAAAGAAATTGCATTTAATGAAACACAGGAGTTTATTGTTGTGAGAAAATGAAGTTTGGGGCTGAAATCAAAGGAGAAGCTGAAAGGAATTGAGAAGTCCTTTTATAGTCTAGGATCAAGGAGGCTTCATCTTTAAAAGCAAAGAGGCCAAATAATGACCTGCTAATCTACATGGAACATTTATATGGTTTCTTTTTCATTTTTAGGAATCCAATAAAGCTTGCAAATTTCAGCCTGAAGTTTTGGTGGATTTCCAGAGACAACATGGACTGCTGTGGCATTCTTATGTGGGGGGAGAATGTAAATGCTTTTAGGGCTACCAAAAGGTTAAAGACTTTAACTGCTGCTATTCATTCCCTTAAATCACATTTTAGAAACTGAGAACACATTGAGGTCACAGCAGAATTCCTTATTGAGAAATATGTTTACCATTTCTAAGACATAGCCTTCTGTTATTATTCCATTACACCTTGATCATTCTTCACAGATATAAGTTGGCAACAAATAACAGGGAAAGTGTGCTTCTAAACAGCCCTTCTAACATTCTGTTTAAGCTATGTAAAACAGGTGCATTTCCTTTGTATTCATAACTGGGAGCATCACAAAATCTAAACCATATGATGGTAGACTATTTTCACTCCTTCATTCTTAGTGTGTTCTGGGTCTTATGTCCCATTTCAACTGTATCAGAAAACTCACACTTTTATGGCAATTCTCATTATCTAAATTTATACCTGGAGAACTTAGTTAAGCCTATGAACCATATTCAGTTCTGCTCAGCAGACTATCTGACACCTGGGAAAGGGAAGAGATTGGAAAGGGAAATACCAATCCTCTACATAGCCTATCTTTGATGCTAGTTATTTTCCCCATATAGTAGAAGCAGCATAAAGCTTTCTTCCATACAGGACAAGACAGAGTGATAGTATAAAAAATGTCACCCATGGGGGTTAAAGCAGATATGTTCAAATGAAGACAACGAATGAGATCATCATGCTTCCTCGGGTAAAGGAAATCTCTGAAGTGGCCTTAAAAAGCAAATCCACTCAGTAGCACAAACTGTAGACAAAATTCATTTCTGCAGCTAATTTCTTCCTATTCCTGTTACTCCATGAGCCATGATAAAGAGAACAAATGGAAGCAGAATGCATTCTTATTCAATATATGGACTGCTAGTTTAGGACAAATATTAAAGGAAAATGTGGCTCCAAACACCCTGGGTGCAGCTGAACCAACATGAGCAGGTGTTTTATATCCTTAGGTGAAAGAGTCTACAGTGCAATTTTGAATGATAAATGCATCTGCGGTCCTGATGTTCAAAGAAACTATGAGTCAACTTTTCAGTCTCAGAGAAAAATATCTGACAGAAACAAACTTGATAGATTTCCTTTTTCAGAATGACTGGTCTACATAATACTTTAATTCATAGAACCTGTTTTGGTGAACAGCTGGATCCCACTGACAAAATCCTGTTAGTCCTCCATTTTTGCATCTCTTTCATTTCTTCATTAAAACATCACAAACAGTACAATGGTGTAACTTCACTTTCTTAAAAAATATAACCACGGGTGTCAAACTCACCGCATCACGTTGCCATCACATGACTTTTGCAACGTTTTCCCCATTCGCGGAGCTAGGGTGGGTGTGGCCTGCACATGACGCATCTGGCCTGTGGGCCTCCAGTTTGACATCCCTGATATAAACTGAAATAGGGGGCTAGATTATATTATAAAGTTAGTCAGAGGAAAAAGACATTTCAATCAGTAGATCATTTCCAAACATGAATGCTTATTGGAATAATTGCAGAATCTGCATCCAATTTTTGCAAAAGTCTGTTTAGTTAGGCTGCAAGAATAATTTTAAAGAATTGCTGCATACCATGTGTAATGATGAACATCTCCGTTATTCATTAAAGAATGTGCAAGTATCTTCAAATCTTCTATAATGCATCCATTTTTCTCATAACATTCTGATGAGGAAAAAAAGATGCTCCATGTTTAATAAATAATGGGGAAATACTATGTGTACATAGAGACTGAAACTCTTTTTCCAAGTCATTTTAAAAGCATGTAGAGCCATAGAAGCTAGCCCTGGATTACTATCCAACAGTAATATACCAATACGCTAAACATACCATTAAATATTTTTGAGTAAATTGTGATTATTCAGAACCAGGCATAATGTTCTACTTTGAAAGGTAAGAGCAAAATATGGCAAGGGTTCCGCATCTTTAATAACTGAAAAGAAGTATTTATAGGACAGGTGTCACATGCTAGAATAGAATGGCACTCTAAACCAGAACCAGATGCAATATAGTTTGCTTATTAAAATGAGTAAATATTGCAGGAAAGAGAAATGAGCTCATGGCATTCACAGCAAACTGCAATACTGTCAAAAGAAGAAGATTAATCATCGCATAGTATACTACATTATGAAGCTGTCATCACACGTCATCATTTCCCTCTTGTTTTCCTCATTTTAGATGCCCATGATAGTACTAAGTGTTATGTACTGACAGTTATACATGGTTTCACCCAGGTCCAGTGTTTGAGCGGGAGAATGCTCAAACGCTATTGGTTGTTGTGTCTGACAGCTCCCTATAAAAGGGCTAGCTGCCACGCCCGAAAGCTTCCAGGAGCTTCCAAGCTCAGACCCAGGAGCAGCAGCAGACCTGTCCGCTCAGGCTGCTGCCTCACCCACAACTGAGCTGCGCAGGTCAGGGAGGGTTCCTAAACGCCCCGCCTGCCTGCGTGACTACGTGTGCTGTATGGATTGTTCCATCCAGAAGGGGAGGAGTGTTATGTACTGACAGTTATACATGGTTTTACCCAGGACCAGCGTTTGAGCGAGAGAATGCTCAAACACTATTGGTTGTTGTGTCTGACAACAACCAACAGCCCTATAAAAGGGCTAGCTGTCAGACTGCAAGTTGCTGGTTGTCTTGAGCAGTTGCCAAGTAAAGAGTTACTTTGAAGTCTGTCTCCTGTCATCATTCCCACAATCTAACACTAAGGCAACATTTATTAATAACAAACTTAAACTCAAACATAATGGATTTTGAAGATATCCTGAGTGAGAAATCTTTGTACTTTGTTAGCTGTTTAGCTTTAAAAGTGTTTTGGTCAGACCTTTTCTGACCCACTGCTTTAAAGACAAAAGGAAAGCTTCTAGGAGTGTGATCTAAGATATCTCCAAAGGCAATATGTCTTTTGCTAAAGGACCTTGTAGTCTAGATTTGCAAGCCTCAGAGTCATCAATCATAATCAAGGTATGATTTCACCTTTTCCATTTCCTACCAGGTTTTCCACTCATGCCTTTCCACTCATGCCTTCCACTTGGCCAAATATGATTAAATTTATTTAACAAGATGAATCACCATAAATATATGTCCCTCTGCAACTAATTGGATAATAGATTAAAATTTTCTGCTTGATGGCTGAAATGTTTAGAAAATCCAACTGCAATAAAAACAACCCAAAAATGAAAGTGGTTGCGAGGCAGGGACCACTATTTTATATTGCTCCCCCTTTGTATGCCTGCAAGATGATAATTGTTATACATGGGACATTTTGCTGTTGCAATATCATATCTCTCTATTTTGACCCCCGATAATGTAAGACAGGGGTGTTAAGCTCATGGCATCATGGCGTCACATGGCGTAACGCGACATTTTCCCCTTCACTAAAACGGGGTGGACGTGGCCAGCGCATGACACATCCGGCTCATGGGCCGCGGGGTTGACACCTCTGATGTAGAAAAATATATCTTGCTATCCCGCCCATAATTATAGCCCTGCTATAGTCTAATATATGAAGACCAAATTCATCCAGTTTCATCAAATTCCATAAGTTTGGCAGCATTGCCAACTTAATATTTAAAGCATAACACTCACTCCATTGTTTTCATGAGCAATTCATGTCATTCTAATCATTTAGCTGACCAGTTGGTTCATTTTGTAGCATAATTAAGTGATCATTTAGGCATTATTATTCTATTTGAATTGTTTAAGCTGACAGTATGTATAGAGAGAGAGAGAGAGAGAGAGAGAGAGAGAGAGAGAGAGAGAGAGAGAGAGAGAGAGAGAGAGAGAGAGAGAGAGAGAGAGATAAAATTATATATATATATAATTATATTTATATATATATATATATATATATATATATATATATATATATATATATATATATATATATATATATATATATATATATATATATATATATATATATATAATTATATACATATATAATATGTAAATATATAATATGTACATATATAGCATATATAATATTTACCTAACGTTGCTTTCCAAAGTGCTGGAATGCAATTCCAAGTATCCCTGGCCAACAAGGCCATCTCAGTTGAAGGAACAAAGGAGAGACTAATATATTTTACACTGGAATGCAAACATATCCCCCCCCCATTCACATATCCAAAGTAATACATGGACTATAACTTAGGATCATTGGAAAGTCACCATTTTCTGAACTTTGTATGTTGTTTGGCAAACTGCTGCACAATAGTAAATTTGGGGAAAGCCTCCAGAAAAGTCCAACTGTTCCTGAAAACAGTGCCAAAATACATTATATTAAAAGACCTGCTGCCAAAAACAGTGTACACCAGATAAAACTATAATAAAAGTAAAATACTGGAGAAAAAAACACAATTAGCATATTTACCCAACCCTAAACTGGAGAGTGTAGAATTATAGCCATAAAATATGAAAGAAATGCTGCCATATTGCATGGACTGCATAGCAGATATTTCTTTCAGTAAAATCGTATGCATATTTGCAAAACCTTTATCCAAAAAGTCATCCAAACAATTCAGCTGGACACTAACCTTCAATGACTTTTTCCCCTGCTCAGTGCATCAGTCTTTAGCTTAATCTGTTCGCTAGCCTGTTTTTTTTAAGAAAAGAAAATGTGTTTCTGCATATTAAAATTAATTAAAATATAGAAGAAAGGAAGAGAGACAAGTAGAATAAGAGTTTTTTCAACTTCAGCTTTTTTCTTTTACTAGTAGTGCTTTCAACTGCCCTCCAATTTCTTAGGTTAAGAACGGGCTGTGTTATCACTAGATGGGGGCAAAAACCCCAAGCAGAAGATACTAGGGGTCAGGAAATTGTTTCAAGATGTCAGAAGATAGCTTTGTAAATGAAACATGGCCTACTGTGCACTCAGATTGGTCTACTGCTAAAAATATATATTTAAAGGCTGTACTGAAGGCTTTTCTTTTTTAGGTTTTTTAAAAAATATTTTCATTAGTGAATTATAACACAAAAAATAAGAAATATTATGAATAGTACAGTAAAAGATTGCATACTATACAAAAATTAAAATAAATATAAAACTTAAGGGGGGAAAACAAAAAATAAGAGAAAGAAATGTCCATATAACAAAAATATAAAAACGATTAAATACTTAATCTTATTAGTAAATCTAGACTACAGAGGATCAAATTGCTCCATCTCATTTTTATAAGACGTTGATAAAAAGGCCATATCATATGAGTGAGAGAACCCTTAGATTCCTTACAATGCCAGCACAAGACTTTTAAAAACATATCTGAAACAAAATTAACTCAATTCTCTTGAGTCGTAAATTTACATTTCTTAACATCTGGGCCATTCTAATTCCTTGCCAGTGCTAAAGAAAGATCCACTTAAAAGCGAATGAGATCCTCTACTTGGTGCTTGTGTGCTAGACATCCAATGACTCATAGTACAGTAGGTGATAGTTGCTAAGGTCACTATCAAAATGCTTCACCATATTCCCTGATCTGCAGCATCTCCAACCCCCCACCCAGCAATCTATCCAGTCTCTTTCATGACCTTCACCGAAGATACTTATGAGACATATTGTACACACAGCATCTTCCATAAGACAGAGTTGTTCCAATAATTTTTCAGCAGAAAGATCCCATGTCATTATTTACAACATGCCACCCAATTGCTCCAATATTGCCTCTTCATGTCATCATTACCATAAATATTTGGGTTACAGTTAAAATGAGAACTGTATACTGACAGCAGTGTGCTGTAGTGCTTAAGACTTTAGACTAGAAACAGCAAGATTGTGAGTTTTAATCTCGCCTTACGCACAAAGCCAGTCTCTCTCTCTATCTCTCTCAATCCAAAGAAAGTAGGCAATGGCAAACCACTTCTGAAATCTTGCCAAAAATCTACAGGGACTTGTCAATCACCAGAAATCAACATTGAATCAAAGGCACACAAACATTTTGTTATTGTTAGTTGCAGAGTCAGCCAGATGTGTAAACTGGATGCGGCATTTTATCCACATATTGAGTCGTTCCCAAGGACCTGGGATAGGCATTTCTGCTTTTACTTGATACAAGTAAACTCAAGATGACATGCATTGTTTATTTGTTTTTTATTTCAATTTGTATAGCCGCCAATTTCAATCTAGTAACTCTGGCCAGCAAACAATATTAAAATAGTTAATATCCAATACAAAAAAAATAACAAATAGCAGCCAACAGATACTATAATCAGTGTCAACATAACCAGGAAATGGACCCGTCACATATTTGGGACCCCAAGCCAAGCACTTAGCCAGGTCTTCAAGCCTTCCAAAGGGCCAACATGGTAAGGGCCATCTTAATCCCAGGAAGCAGGCTGTTCCAGAGGGCAGGCACTATGACAGAAGAGGTATACCTCCCAGCCCCTGCCAACTGACATTCCGGGACTGACAGGACCTGGATCATGCCCATTCTGCCAGACCAGATTGGACAATAGTAACAACTGTGAGAAGATAGTCCCTCAGGCAACCCAGTCCCAAGCCATGAAGAGCTTTTAAGGTGACAACTATCACCTTGAATTGTACCTGGAAGCACACTGGCACCGCCTGAAGCAGTGATGCTACATATCCTGATTAGCTGACAACTTGTCTAGCTGCATTCTGTACTAGCTGAAGCTTCCAAATACTTTTCAATGGCAGCCCCTTGTGGCAGAGGTGGGTTCTGACTTACCTCGCTGCCGGTTCGCTTCCTTCCGTGCCGCATGGGTGCGCATGCAGTGCTGAAAACCCAGCTTCTGCGCATGCGCAGAAGCAAAAAAACAGCTTCTGCACATGCGCAGAAGCGAAAAACTAAATGGTGGCGCCTATGGCTCAGCCGAGAGAGCCAGTTCGTGGGTGTGTCCAGCTGGCCATAACTGCCGGTTTGGCGAGCAGGGGGAAATTCCCGCTACCAGTTCTATAGAATCGGTCCAAACAGGCAGGAACCCACCTCTGCCTTGTGGGCAGTGCTTCCACCTCCTATTTTCCCACAACAACATTTCTATGAAGTAGGCTGGGGTGAGAGAGAATGACTGGGCAAAGTCATCCAAACAATTTCCATTCCTAGTGAGGCTAAAACTTATTTCTGCTGATTTCTAGACCAGTGTCCACTACACCAAACTGGCTCATTAAACATATTCAGTGTAGATCTATGTAAATTCAGTATAAATGTAACCTCTATCTTTAGAATGACTAAATTCACCCTTCTGTGTAAAAAGAATCAAAATGTTAAGCATTTGTTAGCTTCCTAATGCAAGCTCTCTCTCTCCTTGTTTAGAAATGCACACATGCAGTTCATAGAATTAACCTCAATCCAAACTGTGTTTCGGTGGGCCTGACCCAGAAACAGGTTATATCTTAAGCTATTCAAGAATGAATTGGGGGGTGGGGGTGGAAGAAAGACTTGCCAAGATTCTTAAATAACTTAACCCTTTTAGGGACTCACCTAACCTTGACTTGAACTTTGAAGCAGTTAAATTTTCACTTGGTCCATATAAACAGAGCTAAAAAGTGCTGACATGTGCAAGGATAAAGGTTTGAAAATGTTAATAGGTTTTAGTGTCTGATACTTTTGATAATCTGGCCCCAAGTGTCTTGGGTCTTTAAGGGTAGATTCCATCTGTCCCATAAAGTTATGTATAGAAACATAATTCATCCCTTTGATCCCCTGCTCTATGTAGATGTCCTTTATTTAAAAAAAAGGACACACCACATGTTCTGTTGAAGAAAGAAACCCCACAGGCTTGACTGGTACTTACCATTCGGGATGTGCTACAATTAATATGATATATTAATATACAATTAATATGTTATGATCCCTTGAAATTACCATATAGTCAGCAATATTGGTATTGTTTAGGTATATGGGTGACAAAAATCTAGACAGTAGCAAAGAGGAACAGAATATTCTTATTCAGAGACATTTGATGCCATCTTGATATAGTAGCCCTAAGATAATGTGTTATTGGACCCAATGATAAACATCAAATCATGCTGCCTGGGGGATTCTGGGAATTGAAGCCCACAAGTCTTAAAGTTGCCACGGTTAAACATTCCTGATTTAAATAAATAAAACTTCCCCTCCCTCCCTTCAAATGTTTTCTCTCTATTTTGCCATACAGTATTTGTAATCCAATGCCTATTTTCCATCCTCAAAGCCTCCTTTGAATTGTGTTCAATATCCCCAGGTTCTTTTTTTAGCGGCAATACAAAAGTACAAAAGTGTTTTCTTTTTCTATGATTTTTCAACTTCACAGTTTAAACTAGCCTACAGCCCTGGGATTTCCAATAGTCTCACATCCAAACATTAATCTAGTTTATCCTGGCTTAGCTTTTTGGAATCAACTGAGTCAGGTAGGAGCTGTCCTCAGCCGGGAATATTTTTTTCTAAGTTTAACAATAGCTTTTGTTGATGAAGCAGAATAGAGCAGCATGTATGAATTGCTGACAATCAAGCGATAATTTTCATTAAGGACATAATTACATTTCTTGCATCCCCATCCTGCAGAGCATTCACTTTTGTGCCCTGGACTGCTTCTTTATATTATTTTTATTTCTGGTCTATCTAATGTAATTTATATTTATATCATTAGATGGCAGTGTAATCTTCAAAGACAATTCTACTGGTAATGTATATATTTTTTAAAAAGACTGGATTTATGCCAGTTGCTGCTATTTCTCTATTCCACTTCATTGTCTTACCTTTCATTGATTCCAGTATGAACCTGCCTCACCTAGAAATAGAATAGGAGTAACTCATCACCCCAAAACAGTCATTTATCATAATTCAACTCCAAAGTTGGAGAAAGGGGAAAGAGCAGGTGACTTCATTTTGCTGGTCCTATCAGGTATACAGTGGGGATGTATCATGGAAAATTCTGATAATAAAAATATGAAAACATATTTTTGTGGTCTCCCAAGGTCTTTTCCACATATCATAACATGGATACTATGATGATGAAAGGTTCTGAATGTGGATCAAGAGGAAATCACGGAAAAATGGATATTAAAAAGTGTAAGAACTAGAAAAGGGGAAAAAATATAAGAACTGGAATAGAACTTCACCAAGAAAAGAAAGTCCTCTAGGAACAAATATTAGAGCACAGATAAACCCCAGTAGAATAAATATAAAATAAACATATGAAAAGAGGATGTGAAAACTGTTGGGACAGAGTGAAAAAAAATAATGTAGTGTGCCACAGGACTGTGTGGAGTTATACTAATGGATAGTATAAAACAAGGTGCAACAATGAAATGAAAGCAGCTGGAGATATAAAAGAGTTGAATAAAGAAGAAGAGTGTAAATGTTGTTTGGTTTTTTTAAGGGGGGGATGAAATGATGTTGGATTAAGCTGAAGCAAAGAGAAGGCTGGAAAAGTGAATATATAGGTGTGTGTGAAATGATACTGATATGTTGAAAGAGTGGCATTGAAATAAATGTTATAAATGTCAATAACCAAGAGAAAAAGTCACCAAAGTTACGGGAATGTTGAAAAATGCTGAAGCTCCCGGTGTATCTGGTAAAACTGAAGAAATGTTAAAATATGGATATACCGTATTTTTCAGAGTATAAGACGCACCTTTTTCCCCCCTAAAAGAGGCTGAAAATTTGGGTGCGTCTTATACTCCAAATGTAGCTTTTTCGAAGCTTTTTTTTCCAACCCTAACGAGGTGCTAACGATCTTCCTGGCTCTTCCTGGCATGTTTTCATTGCTATTCCCTCCGAAAAAGGTTTTTTCAGCCCTAACGAGGTGCTAATGATCTTCCCAGCTTGCAGGGTTTTTTCATTCCTACTCCCTCCGAAGAAGTGCTTTTCCAGCCCTAAGTCTTTGCAGGTTTGTTTTCATTGCTATTCCATCCAAAAAAGATTTTTTTCAGCCCTAACTAGGAGATAAAATAATTTGCTGAAGCTGACCAGACTAAGGACGCTAGCCAGATGAATACCTGGCAGGTAGATTTTTCCCCTATTTTCCTCCCCAAAAACTAAGGTGCATCTTATACTCCAGTGCGTCTTATACTCTGAAAAATATGGTATTTGCTGATGCTGAGCCATGTTCCCTGGTTTATAGCCATGCAACAGACTATGGACCCTTTCTTCTGCTGTGGCATATTTGAATGTTTCTCAGAGGCAGGCTTCCAAGGAATCATGAGTAGGACTAATACTAAAGGTATATACAAGAGAGGAACAGGTTTTGTTTTGTTTCAAGCTTGCACCAAAATAGAGCCACTGAAAAAAAATTCATCTGAAGCATTGGGTATCCTCTGTTCCATCAAAACAAGGCTACATTTTGACAGCGTAGAAAACAAAACTCTCAGAACATATGGGGTTTAAACTGTATACATGCTCAAAAGGCAGAACTTTTCAAGTCTGTCAAAGCATCAAGTAATCAAATTTTAGTCTGAGCTAAAAAAAATTGACATGAGGTTTTTTTTTCCTGTGCTCAAAACTCTTGGAATATTTGGCCAGGGAGTCAGCTAATCAAAGAGATTTTCCCAGAGTTTGCACTATTAAGAGGATGCTACATATCCAACAGCCTAAGAACGATAAACGTATTATATCTGTATCAGTCCCATCATTATTTTTGTTTTGTTTGTGTTCCAAAAATTCCGACAACAAGAGCTTGAAACAAGGATAAGAAAAACTATAGATGACTGTTGTTGCCAGCATAGTCTCCTAATGACGGGAACATTTTTGCTGTTTATTCCCTTTTTGTAATTTCTGAATGATCATCAATATCCTATGTATACTCATTCAGAAATTACAAAAAGTGAATGATCAAAATACAGTGTAATTGTATCCTTACTGTTTCTAATGTTATTGGTCTGGAGGAGTATCCTGCTCAACAGTTACCTGTTTACCTTTGGTACAACTTCTATGTTGATTCACTGATTAAAATGTTTACTTAATGCTCTTTTGCTGTAAAGAGAAGCTATGTAAGAAAATGGTTTAAAGGGCTGAAGCTTTCATTCCATCCCCTGCCTTTGTGCAAACAGTAGCAGTGAAAGCTTCACAGATTTATAATACAGTTTCGGAAATAAGTTTTAGAATGGGGCTTCAGTCAATGGGGTGGGTGGGAGTTGCAAAGAAGCCAGAAAAAGGTAACCAAGAACAAAATATGTAATCTGGAAATCACCTTAGTCGAATGAATTAACAGTGTTCTAAATGCAGGGAGGTTGGATTTTCCCCTTTTAACTGCCACCAAAACAGCCTAGCTTTATATCTCCAGGTGTATGCTGTACACAACTTGTGGGTTTCGCCAGAGGCATGCTGTTGAGAGGGTGTCACACATTTGACTCTCACGGTTGCTAATTCTGGTGGCTCAGTCTTGGCTCTTTTTATTAGTTTCAGTTAGAGAAAGATGTTTTCCAGGAAAAATCCAGGTAACTACATCTGTGCTACAGGGTATAAATAAATGAAGTATTGCTATATATAATATCAAGCTCCAGCAATTCTCCTTTTAGAACAGAACTGTTGGAATATTCATGACTGGGAGAGCCATGTGATTGAGTCAGCCAATCGGGCTGAAGTGTTAATTGAGCATGTCCAGAAACTTAGCAAGAAGAAGGGTGTGGTTTAGTCTGTCCACCATTAAAGCTTGCTATGAAAACATCTCAACATGTGATCTGAAACAAAGTGTGGTATTGTTAATGTTTTATTCTACTTATAAAGAAGTTATTTGAATCAGCAAAATGCAGTTATCTTTTGAAGCTTCTGATTTATTGCGTAACTCTGACAGGTTATGGGCCCAGGAATCGCTCAAGAAGTAAAGTTAAAACTGCATTGTAATTTAAAGCTGATAAGAAGCTGTCTGTGTTGTTAAAGGAACAGGCAGACAAGAAAAATAAAGCAGGATGGCTGCTGCTATGGAATTTAAAGACAGTCCAATACCCAAATTGGGGAAGAAAAATTATTTAATTTGGGCTGCAAAAATGGAATGTTTTTTGAAAGCAAAAGAATTATGGGACATTGTAGCAGACCCCCCGCAAGTGCTTGGAGCAGCAGATCAAAAGGCTCATGACAAAGCTATGGCTTATCTTCTTTTAAGTCTGGGGGATGATCAATTCTTAAATGTAGCTGAATTAAAGTCTGCAAAAGAAATATGGCAGAAATTGAAAGCAGTACATGTCAATGTTTCTGCGTGTAATGTGGTCCAACTTTCAAGAAAGCTTTTCAGAATGAGTTTGCAGACAGGAGATTCTATGGAAGATCATTTAATGAAAATGCAGTCTAATTTTCTAGAATTGGACCAACGTGGAGTAAAGTTTCCAGAGTCCCAGAAAGTTTTATTAGTGTTAAATAGTTTGGATCAGAGCTGGGAGACTGTGTCAGCTATTTTTGAAAGTAAGCCAGAAGCAGATTTGAATTTGGAGGCTTTGAAATCGTGTTTATTGAATGAATATGAGAAAAGGCTTTTCAGCCATGCTGATGGAAAATTCCACAGGCGGGGGCCCAACAAGGAGTACAGTGGAAACTTACAGCAAGTCTCCAGCAAAATTTTCCACAGGCTGCCTATCTCTAGCAACAGCCGAGGTGTCTGCAGACAAGAGGAGAGCAGAGGCAGGAGAGATCAAGTTACACAGCAACAATTCTTCAAGCAAGTTAAAAAAGCATGTTTCATTTGTGGAGAGACAAATCATCTGCAGAAAAGCTGTGCACAGAGAAGAAATATGCAAGACAAGAGACATTATTTGCAAGGACAGATTGCAGTTGCAAAAGTTTGTTATAATAACAATAGAGACAAATGGTTGATTGACAGTGGGGCTAGTCAAACAATTGTTAATAATTCTGACTTATTTTCCAGATTTTTCCCAGGAAACCATGAAGAAGTGGCCTTAGCCAATGGTCAAAAGGCTAAAATCTTTGGAAGAGGCGATGTGCAAATTCCATATTTGGAATCTAGGTTTACTGATGTGTTATGTATACCTGAAATGGAGCATAATTTGTTAAGTGTGTCTAGTTTAGACAAGCAAGGTTATGAAACCATATTTGTTAATGGGAAGTGTATCATCCAAAGAAATGGGAATGTTTGTGCACAGGGCATAAAAGAGGATAATCTTTATGTATTGCAGGGACAAAAGGTCCCACATTGTTCCCAGATATTTAAAAATGTAGCAGAACATAATTCATGTGTTCATCTTCTGCACAGACGACTTGGTCATGCTAATTTTAAGGTTGTTCAACAAATGAAAGAATTTGCAGAAGGATTAGATTTGAAGGGATGTAAGGCATATTTGGATTGTGCAGTATGCAAAGCATCGAAATCCAAAGCATTCCCAGTGAGCAAGTTTAGCACAAGACAAACCACAAGAGCTCTAGAACTGGTGCATGCTGATTTAATTGGGCCTATGCAAGCCAGTTTGGGAGGAGCAAAGTATGCGCTGGTCATTGTGGATGACTACAGCAGGTTTGGGTTTTGCTACTTACTTAAGAGTAAAACAGAGGTGCTACAGCAATTTAAGCAATGGTTAAGCTTTGTAGAGAGAAGGTACAAACAACAGGTATGTCAGTTGCAAACTGACAGAGGTTCTGAATTTATGTCAACAAATTTTCAACAATGGTTGAGACAATTGGGAATAAGACACAGGCGCACAAATCCTTACACACCGGGAGAGAACGGAGTGGCTGAAAGGAGGAATGGTGTTTTGCAAACAATGAAAGACTCCTTACTGGAGGATTCTGGTATGAGCAGGTCATATTGGGGTGAAGCCATACTGACTGCCAATTATTTAGTAAATAGGTTGTGGAGTTCATCCATCAATAATACTCCATATGCAATGCTATATGGGAGAAAGCCTTCTCTAGCACATTTAAAAATATTTGGAAGTACTGCTTGGGTACATATTCCAAAGGCAATCAGAAGAAAGGGACAACAAAAGGCTAGAAAGCTCAGATTTGTGGGCTATGAGCCAGGCTCAAAAGGGTATCGCTTTAGCGATGGAAGTAAAAGGATAGTGATTTCAAGGTCTGCTAGTTTTGCAGAACAAAATTGGAACAGAATTGATGCAAATTCTGAAAATGTCTCACTTAGTGACAGTGATCCGCTTAGCGACGGTGATCCACTTAGTGACAATAACTCATTTAATGATGGTGAATCATTTACTGAAGGTGTCTATGTTCAGGGAGGAGAGTCTGAACAAGATATGAAGACAGAAAAGCTTGAAACACAAGTACAGGCAATGCCACGTAGGTCAGAGCGTAGGAACAGAGGGGTTCCGCCAGACAGGTATTCTGCCAGTAAAGTTAAAGTGTGTAATGTGTGGTATGAGCCAAGAAACTATAAGGAAGTATTGGCATTACCAAAAGTTGAACAAGAAAAGTGGAAGGAAGCCATGGATAAAGAGATGAAATCCATGGGAGATCATGAAGTGTTCACATCTGTGACTTTGCCACAGGGTACGAAAGCTGTAGGATGTAAGTGGGTATATAAGAAAAAGGTATTACCCAATAATGAAGTACAGTATAAGGCAAGATTGGTGGCACAAGGTTTTTCTCAATTAAAGAATGTGCACTATGATGAGGTGTTCGCGCCAACTGTAAAAGGTGAGAGCATAAGACTAGCACTGGCATTAGCATCAGCTTACAGGCATAGAATTTGGCATTTTGATATAACCACTGCATTCCTCAATGCTGAATTAGTGGAAGAAATTTATATGGTTCAAGCGCCAGGGTATGAAAATAAAAAGCCTAACATGGTGTATAAATTGAACAAGGCCATTTATGGGCTGAAGCAGTCAGCCAGAAATTGGAATGTCTGTTTAGATACTGCATTGAAAGGTCTTGGGTTCAAGAGTTGCAAAGCTGATGGTTGCATATACACTGGAAAGTTACAAGGTGGGAATTGTCTACTATTAGCATTTGTGGATGATCTTTGTTTCATTGCAAAGGATGCATCACAAGTTAAAGAATTTGCTAATAAGTTAGAAAAGAAATTTGAATTAAAGAATTTGGGAGAAATAAAGAATTATCTCGGTGTAGAGATACAAAAAACTGAAAAGGGTTATATTCTCAGTCAAAGGAGAAAAATTGAACAATTATTAGAGAAGTATAACATGAAAGATTGTAATATTGCTCCTACACCTATGAGCACAGATTTTTACAATAGTTTGGGTGAGGACAAAAGTGAAGCCTGTGATCAGGAGATATATCACTCTGCAATAGGGAGTCTGTTATATCTGTCACAGTGGTCCAGACCAGACATAGCTTGTGCAGTGAGCATCTTAAGTCGCTTTACTGCTACACCTACAAAGTTGCATTGGATGGGTGTGAAAAGAATTCTCAGGTATTTGAAGGGAACTGTGAATTTGGGTCTTCAAATACAGGTCACTGAAGAATTAAAATTGAAATGTTACGTTGATAGTGATTATGCAAATGATATAAAAACCAGAAAGTCTAATTCTGGAATTGTAATAATGTTTGGAGGGGCTTTAATTGGTTGGAAGTCCAGAAAACAAACAACGGTTGCTATTTCAACTGCTGAAGCAGAGTTTATTGCATTGTCTGAGTTATGTTCTGAAGTAGTTTGGTATGTACAGTTGTTACAAGATTTAAATGTAAATGTAAATGAAGCTGTAACTGTTTATGAAGATAATGCTGCTTGTATAAAAATGGCAACAGGTGACAGAGTGAAGAACAGAAGTAAACATGTGGACATTAAGTATTGTAATGTCAGGGAAGCTGTAAAAAAAAAATTGATACGTTTACATCATTGTTCTTCAGAGGATAATTTAGCAGACATGATGACCAAACCATTGGGTGGTGTCCATTACAGGAAATGTTTAAATCCAATAGGTCTGATGTCTCTCCCAGTAATGAAGGGAGGAGTGTTGGAATATTCATGACTGGGAGAGCCATGTGATTGAGTCAGCCAATTGGGCTGAAGTGTTAATTGAGCATGTCCAGAAACTTAGCAAGAAGAAGGGTGTGGTTTAGTCTGTACACCATTAAAGCTTGCTGTGAAAACATCTCAACATGTGATCTGAAACAAAGTGTGGTATTGTTAATGTTTTATTCTACTTATAAAGAAGTTATTTGAATCAGCAAAATGCAGTTATCTTTTGAAGCTTCTGATTTATTGCGTAACTCTGACAAGAACTCTGCAGAACTCTAGTTTCATCAGGCCAGAGGTGTTGGGAATTAGGCAGTGTACACATTTAATAACTGTAATACACTACACTAAAAATATTTAGTCCTATCAGGTGTACTGGGATGTTAAGTATTCAATACAAGCTATGATGATACCATGATCAGTGATACAGGGTGGGATTCAAATTTTCCTACTACCGGTTCTGTGGGCGTGGCTTGGGGCGTGGCTTGGTGGGGCAGCACCTTGCTGTGAGTGTCATCGAGTTGGCCACACCCAGTCAGTCACATGACCCCCCCACCAAGCCACGCCCACAGAACCCAGTAGTTTAAAAATTTGAACTTACAGCTATTGCAGCCTTTTTCTATCTATTATTTTCTGCCCAGGGTCTGAGGTGGCTAAACTCAGGAGGTCAAAGGCCTCCTCCTGCATGCCGCCTGCTCTCCCTTCACCATGCATCGCCCCGTTTCCCCTCCTTCAGAGGCCCCAGACCTTACTCAATCTCCCCGCTTCCTCCCCCACGACCGCCTCTTTCTTCATCCCATGACCTTGCCTTCCTCCCACGACTGGCTGCCAGGGAAGGCAAGCCAGGGCTGAGCCGTCGCCGCTGGGCTCCCCGCCATTTGTTTGCCCCCCTTGTCGCAAGAAGCCAAAAAAGAGGCGGCGGCTGCAGGGGTCTTCTGCTGGAAACTACCAGCCTCCGCTTCTTGAACGCGCCAAAAAAGAGCTTAAGTCCCATGACCGTCGCTGCCTTCGCCGCTCTGTTCTTTGTGCCAGCCGCACATGCACACCATAGAACAGGGCGGCGATGGTCACAGGACTGAAGCTCTTTTTCGCCGTGTTCAAGAAGCAGTGGCCTGTAGTTTCCAGCGCAAGAAGCCTTCAGCTGCTGTCTCTTTTTCAACTTCTCGCGACAAGTGGAGCGAACAAATGTGAGCTGGTGGGGAGCCCAGCGGCAATGACTCAGCCCTGGCTTGCTTCCTGGCAGCCAGCCACAGGAGGAAAGTAAGGTCATGGGATGAAGAAAGAGGCGGTCATGGGGGAGGAAGCGAGGACATTGAGTGATTTCAATCTCCTCGCTTGGGGCCTCTGAAGGAGGGGAAACGGGGGTGACGTGTGGTGAAGGGAGAGCAGGTGGCATTCAGGAGGAGGCTCCCAGAAGGCCGGAGCCAGGGAATGGTACATTCCCTGACCTGGCCGAAGCAGGTGGCGAGTGGGCGGTGGCTCCAAAGCAAGGCCGGAGTTGGGGAACGGTGTGTTCTCTAACCCGGCCAAGGCAGGTGGCAAGTGGGCAGTGGCTCTGGGGCAAGGCCAGAGCTGGGGAATGGCGTGTTCCCCAACCCAGCCTAGGCAGGCGGCAAGCGGGCAGAGGTTCCGGGGCCTCAGGAAATGGCACTTGTGGCGAGTGGGTGGCAAATTTACCTTTGTTATGCTGAGCAGAGTGGGCAAGGCACGGAGGCGACTGGCAAGCGATTAGCTGGGCCGCGTGACGAAGGCAACATATATAGGGCAGGAATGGGCGGGGCGAGCTAAATATATACTATTTATCATATTCAACCCCTCATTTCTTTCATCCATTAATTCATGCCCAAATCTCCTCATGTCAGCTTTCAGTTTTCCTACTTTACCTGAAAAAGCTTAGCGAGCCTTTGTCCTGGATAATTTTCAGTCCCCTTCTGTGACCAGTATGAAGGCTTACTGTATCTACTGTTGAATTACCTTCAAAAATACTTTGGCTGTGCAGGTAGATGTGTCTGTGTATAAAATGCAGAAACAGGTTCCACAACTCTGTTAATGCAGCTTTTAACAGTTTTCTACAAAGAAATCAATTTGTGGAAGGGTGTTTGGGGCAGTATTCCAGATCACTAAATAAAGGATAACTGTCTCAATTCCAACTATTAATTAATTCTTCTATTAATTTTATGCATGGTTTTGGATTAACACATGCAATGGCTTCAAAATGTTTGTTGAGCTTAGTGGTTTTAGATGCAGAATTCTATATATTTAGCAAAAATAAAAGGCTCACCTGCAGTTTATTTAGATAAGTATACATATTTGTTTACAGTCCTACTTCAAAAGACTCATAACAAGTTGCAGTGATAAAATAACTGTATATCATTTCAGAGTATGTTTGTGAGAAGGACTATAAGCTTCCATTCATAATCTCCTGTCTCCTGGGCCTCTAAGCCTTAAGAGGTCCCCAATTTGCTTAGTAACAAAGATATGATTTGTTGATGACCAGTTTTTGAAGAGCCGTGGTGGCGCAGTTTGCAGGCTAATTCTGCTGACTGCCAACTGCCAGCAGTTTAGCAGTTCAATTCTCACCGGCTCAAGGTTGATTCAGCTTCCCATCCTTCCAAGGTCGGTAAAATGAGGACTCAGGTTGTTGGGGGCAATATGCTAACTCTGTAAACAGCTTAAAGAGAGCTGTATAGCACTGTGAAGCTGTGCTATACAGCTTCACAGCTTTTATACATACATTAATACAGCTATATAGCACTGTGAATATAAGCCTAAGTCCTAGTGCTATTGCTATTTTAATGAAAATAGTACACTATTTTGTGTGATCAGGTTATGCTTTCCTATGAAGGAACTTTACATAAACAAATGGCCCTGGAATTATTGGTTTGGATGCAATAGCAAAAGTTCAGTGCCCACAAGTGTACCACCATTTGGCTAACAAGTAAAAAACTTCTCAATGTTTGTTTGCCTTTTTGTAAAGTGTTTAATGTCGTCTTCCCATGTTTAATTGTTCATTGACATTATCGCATTGGCAATGAGCAACTGTACACAATGTTTTATGAAGCTATTAATATATATCTTCAGTTGCATATTGCACTCCTAATATGCCTGGGGCATCAGTTAATGGCCTTTTGAAACATGTTGGTTCCTGTTTTCATGATGAAAGATCACCTGTAAGGATCAGAAAGCTGCTATTTAACAGTGCATTATATCAGCAGAAAAACACATAAGTTAACCATACAGATGTTAACTTTTTTTTAAAAGCTTATATATATTTAAACATAAACAAGGCATTGTTCCATACCGTTTCCTATTGTATATTTCAATATAAAAAGTGGACATTTTTTTACTGATAGACAAAACTTAAAATGAGTCATATCTTCTATGTCCCACCAAAACTGAACTCAATGCTTTCAAGTGTTCCAGCCATTGGAAACCATGGGAATTTGGAATAAACCCTTTGTCATCTTCTTTTGTGCTTGTAGAACTTCAAGAGTATGGGGATGGCAAAGTAAGCTATCAGATAATAAACTTGCAGAAATATTAGCAAAAGGGAGGATTTTTAAAATATTTTGGAAAACATAAAAAAAAACTATTCATGTCATTTTATCGTTTTAATATACCTGGATTTCAGTTCTTTAAAAACACTTTTTGCATTCTCCTATGCATTAATACAGGAAAGAACACAGTAGTGTCATCTACATTCATTTGGTTAATAAAGCTCCCAGCCTTAGTCTTAAAGAACCAATTGTAGTCAGGCACACCTCACCCAAGCAGTGCAATGGGGTTTCCTAGTTTTAGAAAATTAAAAATAACTGTCTTCCTCAGTCTTTGTATTGTCTGGTGACAGCATGGATTGGTAATACTTAGCAAGCTCAGGCAACAGAATGTTTGCCTTTTTCCGCCCCCTTCTTTCCACTGGTAGGCTGGCTGTAAAAGAAAATAGTCAGTACTCAACTGCTAAGTGTTAGGTGTCTTCAAGAAGATTTTGACTCCTAACAACTACCCACTACCTAACAACTACCTAATAACTACAGTGTTATTGTCAGGATTTTCAGAAGCAGTTTGCCATTGCTTTCTTCCTGGGGCTGAGAAAGAGAGAGAGTGGTCTAAGGTCAACCAGCTGGTTTTATACCTAAAGCAGGACCAGAAATCACGGTCTCCCAGTTTCTAGCCTGATGTCTTAACCACTATACCAAACTGCTCCAAATAATTCTTGCATAAATAAATAGACAAGACTACAGCATATACAACACAAAATATAACACTTCCTTCATTTTCAACCATGAAACAAATCCCTGCTTGCATTTCTTCTCTAAAATAAAAGACACATGTACATATTAATCAATGAAATGATCTTAGATGTCCATGTACCCTTTGCAGTCAAAATGCTTAATATAATCAAGTAAGCAAAAATAAAATGCCTTTCTGTTTTCAGTGTGAACTTGGGTGCCTGCCTCTTTCTGAAACCAGCTTGCACAGTTTACAGTTGTTAGCAACTGTTTCTAGCTATTGTGGTGGGAGGGGGAAACTTCACTATCATAACTGAGTGATAAATTGCTGAACTGATGTTCATTAAAAAGATTTCAGGCTATCTCAGACTGAATCCAAAACACAATGAGTTTTAACATGTTACACTACAATCATTAATTAATTAAAGTACTTGTAATCTGTCTCACATGTAAACCACATTTGCATGACATCTTCCACCCAACTCAGCCCAGTTTCATTTCCTACATTTATATAGCCATTCTATGCATTTGATGAAGGGTTCTTGTAATTTTGAAAAGATATTAATACATTCCTGAATTATATCTTTAATAACATCACTGATTTTAGTCAAAATATATGTAAGCATTGTTTTTATTAAATCTACATCTGTTCTTCACCTTAACAGCACACTTATATGAAATATTATTGATATATTTTGTTGGCTTTGTATTTTGTGGGGGATTGTTTTGACTTAAGTTGGAATTTTCCAAGACATTCATGATCTATAACCACAGTCATCAACAAGTGGCGCAGTGGTTAAAGTGCAGCACTGCAGGCAACTTCAGCTGACTGCTAGTTCAGCTGTTCAAATCTCACCGGCTCAAGGTTGACTCAGCCTTCCATCCTTTTGAGGTCGGTAAAATGAGGACCCAGATTGTTGGGGGCAATACGCTGAACTCTGTAAACCGCTTAGAGAGGGCTGTAAAGCACTATGAAGCGGTATATAAGTCTAAGTGCTATTGCTATTGCTAGTTATGGTTACTATTGTTGCAGAAACTGATTTCACTAGTTTTTCAATCTCTAAAAGTAATATATGATAGAATGTAATTGCTGATCTCTTAGATTACTAAACTGCTACAAACTTTGTGCTATGCCAGGCATAGAACATGTATTGATGGGCAATACTGCTACAATAATTTAGGGAAAGGCAATGCTATATTGCAAGTGTTGGGAGATTTAGCTATTGGGTTGTTCATAGAATTTTGCATAAACTGATTTATTGATTTTTCAGTCCCTAATATTGATTCTATTGAGTTCCATGTGTTGATCACTCAGACCAGGGGTAGGCAAAGTTGGCTCTTCTATGACTCATGGACTTCAACTCTCAGAATTCCTAAGCTAGCATGATTGGCTCAGAAATTCTGGGAGTTGAAGTCCATGAGTCATAGAAGAGCCAACTTTGCCTACCCCTGACTCAGACTAATAGAATCCTTCGCCACAGAATGTGTTGATTCACAATGCTGGGACCAACTGGATTACTTGTGGACAAACAGCCTTTCTTCACTACTAATTTTTAACCTCATCAGCCTGGCCCAATCCCAATTTTGTCTTGGCTTTATTTTGTTCCCAAGTTATATTTCAAGCAGCCTTATTCTCTTTTCAATATCACAAAAGAAGATCTAGTAGGAAAATATGGAGTCAAGCAAAGAGAGTCAAGAAAACAGAATTTGTCCCCGCAGCTTTTGGGGGGGGGCTATGTAGGGGCTGGATTCCATTAAAGGAATCCATTAAATAAAGATAGCATCATTTATCTAAACACTTTGCTTTTGAACTGCTATCATTTTTTTCTTTTTAACTTTTAAAGATCAGTTTATATTTTTCTTTCCCCCTAATTATGTTTAAGAATTAGTATCAAATAGTAATCTGCAGCACTTGTTTTATTTTTTAAAAAAAAACATATGGCCATTCGTATTATATAACATAACCTCAGACAGCTTTATATAAGTAGCACTAGACAGCTAACAAACAGATATACAAACAACCGAATATACTGCTAAAAATGTTTACATGCTACCAAGCACTATTAATAGTCCAAACTCCAGAACACAAGTGCTCCAATCCCTTAGGGCAGGGGTCTGCAACCTTAAACACTCAAAAAGCCATTTGGACCCATTTCCCACAGAAAAGAAAACACCGGGAGCCACAAAACCTGGGTGGGCGTGGTCAGCTCGATGTCACTCACTCCCACCCAGTCACATGACCCTCCTAGCCATGCCTACCCAGCCGATCATTAGGGCAGACAACTGGTTGTTAAAAAAACACTGGGAGCCACAAAACCTTTTGACCTCCCCTCCCTCCCTCTCTCTCTCCCCCTCCCTCTCTCCCCTCTCTCTGTGTATCTCTCTCACTCTCTCCCCCTCTCTCTCCCCCGTGTGTGTGTGTGTGTGTGTGTGTGTGTGTGTGTGTGTGTGTGTGTGTGTGTGTGTGTGTGTGTGTGTGTATCTCCCTCTCATCCCCCGCCATTGCCCTTACCTTCTCAGGCTAGGCAAGGAGTGACTGGGAGGGGAGGGCGAGGGACAGGGATAGTCAGTGATGGGATCACCCGACAGGGAGTCACACCAGAAGGCCCAAAGAGCCACATGCGGCTCCGGAGCCGCAGGTTGCAGACCCTGCCTTAGGGAAAGCCCAGGTCTTCTGAACAGCAAGGAAGATACCCCCTTGCTGTTCCACAGAGTAGCAGAAGCTACACAAAAAGCTTCATTTCCATAGATCACAGCATTTAATAGAAGGATCTGGAGCAAGCTCACCCCCATCCAATCTAGTCAAATGGGTAGAGGTTTTCAGGGTCTTGCTATCTGTCAAGTAATATAATGCCATGCCTTATGGAACTTTAAAGGTGATTATCAGCAGCTTGAATTGTACCAACAGTATGGCACAGGTAAATCATTAAGGGACCAGAACTTCATGTGTCACTGCATTTTACATCAATTGAAGTTTGTGAGTGATCTTCAAGGGCATCCCCTTATAGATCACATTGTAGTAATTCAGATGGGAAGGAATTAGGGCATGACAGATCATGAGCAGGGACCCTGGTCAGAAATGGATGTCATTGAAACACAACTTTTGCAAAAGTTCCCCTAGACAAGATTGCCATCTGTTCCTTGAACAGGAACCATGAATCCAGGAAGTTGCAAAAGGAAATCTATTCAGAGGAATGCTACCCTTCTGAGAGTTAAACATGGCATTGTTGTTGTTGTTGTTGTTGTTGGTCATAAAATCAGCTGATGTTTAGAGTGGATCTAGCATTTTAATTCACCTATCAAGTCCTTTTTAAGGACCTGGGATAAGGAAACGTTGTTTGGTGGTGTTAAATATATCATCGTAGGATGTAAGCTGTACCAAGTAAAGCTGCATTTTGCAATTGACTGATAGTTATTTTGTCAATGCTGATGTTGTTCAAGTAGTGCTCCAGATGTTTTGGGATTGCACCCCAATACACCTTTTACATTGGTATTAGGTTTGCTTTCTTTTGCCACAGTCATTCTACATCTATTTGCAGGTCTTTGTATTTTGTGATCTTCTCCAGTTCTTCTTATGATTATAATCATACAATTACTATTGTATGCTGTTCACCTGCCTAGAGGAATCCCAGATCAATGTGATGATTGGATAGTAGAACTGTCAGTCAAAACATGTGCATAAGCGCACATTCGTGCCTACCGTTCCTGTCCTAATGTACCCATATATTCATACCTCTTATACTCTTATTCATGCTTGTACTATTATATATATATATATATATACAGTATATACAATCGTAATTTTACTGTTTATACTTTGCTTTAATCATATATGCTTGACAAATAAAAAGCAAACAAAAAATAATCACCACAGCATAATAATCTCTTTAAAATCTTCCCAATATTCAACCTAGTCACATAGATCATATCTATTTAAAGAAACAGAGGAGGAAAAACTGAAGAATTTCTAAATCAGCAAAGTGTTTGATGGTGGCAATGAAATTAACAGAGCCAGTGGAGAGATCCTATCCCTGAATTAACAGAATTATGAGTGAAGTGATAACCCAAGATGATTTCTATTATTACAGTAGGATCCCTGTGTGGTTCAGAAGTATTGCTGCAAGTAATTGTGGTGCTAGAGTAGTCTAGTGCTGCATATTCATTGTCTATTCATTTTTTTAATTCTTTTATTCAAAAGAAATTTTACAAGTTCAGGTGAGTCAGGAAGCCTGATAGCCACCAAGTAAATATGTTTTGCCCTCAACCATCACATTGCCATCACTGACTTTGTAAACTATAAGCAGAAACATAACCATCAGATCATTGGTTTGACATGTCAGCTTATGATCCAATAAAACTGATAAAAATGTACTATAAGGTCTATGCAAAACTATTATATTAGATTATTTTCATGTGATCCTTTTCTCCAGATATTGTAAAGAGTTTGGGAAATCTGCATCCAATGTAACCTTTCTCCAGGCATCTTGGTGAATATTAATATCAAGAGCCGAGGTGGTGCAGTGGTTAGAGTCCAGTACTGCAGGCTACTTTAGCTGACTGCTAGCTGCAGTTTGGTAGTTCAAATCTCATCTGCTCAAGGCTGACTCAGCCTTCCATCATTCCGAGGTGGGTAAAATGAGGACCCAGATTGTTGGGGGCAATTTGCTGACTCTGTAAACCGCTTAGAGAGGGCTGTAAAAGCACTATGAAGTGGTATATAAGTCTAAGTGCTATTGCTATTGCTATTATTCGCAGGTTCTTTGCCTGACTGCACTCCTGTCTTGTAAAAGTTTAGCCTATCCATGTCAGAAACATCATTTTCTCCATCACAGAATTTTCTGTCTAACTTGGTCCTTCTATACCATGGGTGTCAAACTCGCCGTGTCACGTTGCCGTCATGTGACATTTCACAATGTTTTTCCACTTTGTGGAGCTGGGATGGGCCTGGCCTGCGCATGACGTATCCGGCCTGCAGGCCATCAGTTTGACACTCCTGTTCTATACTATTGTGGAAGTAACAGTTGGCAGGAATTCCATTTTCATTACTATAATCACTAACACTACAACTACCATAAAATCATATAAAGTAATCCACATTATCAGTTAGTACAAGCTCATTTATCATGTGTATGTCCTTATATAAATAGACTTATCCTTATAGCAATAAAAACAGCAACAAAATAAGAATGCTGGGCTTCAGAGAGTGCCTTGTCTACTACACATATTATGGCATCCACAGAAGCTTCTTCCAGCTACTAGAACTCTGATGCTATGGGAGCAGAGTTCTACAGAGGAATTATTGAGTCTGTCATCTGCACCTCTATAACTGTCTGGTTCGGTTCTGCAACCCAACAAGACAGACACAAACTTCAGAGGATAATCAGAACTGCAGAAAAAACAATTACTGCCAACCTGCCTTCCATTGAGGACCTGTATACTGCACGAATCAAAAAGAGGGCTGTGAAAATATTTACTGATCCCTCGCATCCTGGACACAAACTGTTTCAACTCCTACCCTCAAAACAACGCTATAGAGCACTGCACACCAAGACAACTAGACACAAGAACAGTTTTTCCCCGAATGCCATCACTCTGCTAAACAAATAATTCCCTCACCACTGTCAAACTAAGGCTGCATTACTATTACTATCAGTCTTCTCATCATTCCTATCACCCATCTCCTCCCACTTATGACTGTATGACTGTAACTTGTTGCTTGTATCCTTATGATTTATATTAATATTGATTGTTTCCTGATTGCTTATTTGTACCCTATGACAATCATTAAGTGTTGTACCTCATGATTCTTGACAAATGTATATTTACTTTTATGTACACTGAGAGCATATGCACCAAAGACAAATTCCTTGTGTCACACTTGGCCAATAAAGAATTCTATTCTATTCTATTCTATTCTATTCTATTCTATTCTATTCTATTCTATTCTATTCTATTCTATTCTATTCTATTCTATTCTATTCTATGAGGGGTCCTTCTAATGGTCTTCGAGCTTGGTTGTTTTCTTGCAGACATTTCATTACCCAATTATCATTAGGTAATGAAATGTCTGCAAGAAAACAATCAAGGTCACAGAACACCAAAGACCCCTATTTTCAACCCTGAGCTACAAATATATTACACCCATACCAATAAAGAAGAATAAGTCTTCTCAATGTAGTAACCAATGTCATTCCTTTATAGAGACAAATAACATTGTGTATGCAATTTCAATGAAATGAAGTATGACTCTTGTAGCACTGCACACCAGAACAACTAGACACAATAACAGTTTTTTCCTGAACGCCATCACTCTGCTAAACAAATAATTCCCTCAACACTGTCAAGCTATTCACTAAGTCAGCATTACTGTTACTATTAATCTTCTCATTGTTCCTCTCACCCATCTTTTCCCATTTATGACTGCATGACTGTAACTTTGTTGCTTGTATCCTTACGATTTATACTGATTGTTTCCCAGTATGATTTGATTGCTTATTTGTACCCTATGACTATCATTAAGTGTTGTACCTTATGATTCTTGATGAATGTATCTTGTCTTTTTTTATGTACAAATTTCTTGTGTGTCTAATCACACTTGGCCAATAAAGAATTCTATTCCGTTGTTTATATAACAAAGAATTAGAATCAATTGAGGAGTGGATTAAAGAATTCTCATTTTGAGCATCTCTTCTTCCTTGAGCATATTCTACTGCCTAAGGCATGTCCAATCTCTTAAATTAGACCTGGACTCCTGCAATATGCCATACACCATTTCTGAAGCAATGTACCAGTTCAGGAATACCAGCCTATAACTACAGGATTGGACACTACCATCAAATATTCATATTGGGATGCTCGGAACTCCCTCCAATTATAATTACTAAGAATATTATATCACATGAGAAAATAATGAGAAAACCATGATAATGTCCTGGGATCTCACAGTTTAAAAAAGCAAATAATACCCTCACGCCACCTTTCGTCTCTGCCTGCATCCCATCCATTTTGAAAAGTGACCTTCAAGCCACCAAGTTATCCATCTCTGAGATAAATCTTATTTTTAAATAGTATTATTTTATTTAAATGTCAAAACAAAGCTATAGGTATGAAATACATAAATTATGAAAATGTAAGTAAATATAAAGAAATACACTGAATAAGTTAAAGATTGGTTTAACTCATCACGGTTTATTCACCAATATCGCCAATATCGTCCTTAAATTTAAACTCTTTGTAGTTTAATCCTTTAACTCTTTTCTTCATCAGTAAATCCATTTTGCAAATCTATCTGGTTGATTTGTATAGGTTATCTTGTGTAATCTGATGTTTAAACTTACATATCTTCAGATCTCTGATAGGAAATCCCCTTTACGCTAATAAATATTGTGTCTGTGGCAGGGAATTGGCAAGCTGTCTTAATCAAGATAGTCCCTGGCTGATAATCACACAAAACGTAGAACAAGAAGTGTATCTCAGAACGTTTCAGCCTTCAGATTTTCCTGCTGCTTCCTTTCAAGTCCTTATGAACAACTTATGAGGATCAAAACATGCTAATTTCATCACTGCTAGCCAAGAATACAGAAGAATTCTGTTTAAGCCTCTGTACTGAGTACAGTCAGTGATGTTTCAGAGGAAGCAATTCCATAAGATTAAAGAGATTTGCTGACTGAAACTGTTCTGTTTCACATGAATTTATATTTGTTATTATTTTGAGTTCACAACCAGAGATGGAGCCGTTTGCCCAGGGCATATGAACTCGGGCATCTGAGTGGGGAACAGGGCAGACAGGCATAATATGATTGCTTCCCAAACAGTCAATGATAGATAATATGAGAGAAATAAATCTGGGGGTATTTTCGCTTTTGTTTTCTATCTGGTACAAGGTCAAATCAATATTTTCCTTATTTTTATTGCATTCTCCCTATCTCCTTCCCTGCTTGGGTTCCAATGAAGACCATAAAGATAACATCTATAAAATAAAATAAAAAGTTCTGGATCATACAAATAAAACTTTGCAATATAATTGCAGCCATGCAGATTATTCTATTTTTTCAGATTTGGTGACTGCTCAAAATGTGGTATATCGTTGCATCTTACTGTTGTTCAGACAATACTATGTTGCATTAGATCCTTTGCATTTGTAGGGAATCACTTACTAAATGTCATATCGTCATATTATCTTTTCTAAGGTGGTTATTGATTTCTTCTTCAGGGTTGTTTGCAAAGGCATCTATAGCAGAGCCAGAAAAGTTAGAAATGGTGGCCACAAGTTCATGAACAGAATCCTATTCATGAGAAAGAGACACTTTTAATTTCATGGGCATAGCCACCATATTGAATGTCTTTATCCTGGAGAAACGCTGCTTGTTTGTCTACAATGATTTGCCCATAAATCAAATTATCTGTTTCAAGGTTTAAAAGTAGAAAAGAACTAGTCCTATTGCATAATTTACTAAACTACTTGGAAGTCCTGGATAATCAAACATGACTTTAATGATACCAAACGAGCATTGCTAACTCAGTGGCATAAAACAGATTCTGCACAGGGCAGATTCAGGTAACATGGCTGGAAAAGTATGTTGGCCTGCTGGCCTCTTATGCAGATTAATCTGAGGCCATCCTTGAGTGAAAGATACTTGGTCCATATTATGAAAAATGGTCCAATTCTTCTACAGTGCAAGAGAGGAAGTGCGTTTGTTTGTTTGTTTGTTTGTTTCTAAAAGTGTGCTTTTATTTATTTTTATTAAGAGCTTTAATATGGAACATTAAGAGCAAAATATTTTAGGCATCACATGGAAAAGCAAGAGTCACCCAAGACATTTGGTAATTGGTATGTGATAATGATATGTGTGCATTAGGCTGGATATTGCAGGAAAGCAATGTTGATCTACAATGGTAAAAATCAGGAATATGGGAGACCTTTTCCAACTAGCAAATTTCATTAAAAGGCTTCTGATATTGCAGCTTTCCAAAGGTATACCTTTCAGTGAAATTTGTTAGTCAGAAAAGGCACTTCTGTACCCAACTTCTGACCTATTCCCCCTAGAGACGAACGTTTCTCCTCCTAAAGTGACTATTCCTGGTTGTGACTCTGTGTGATTCTAAATGCACTTCACAAATTAAAGGCTTGTGAAATCATTCTGAGGTTTAATCTTCTTGAATATTGCCAGATACTCGTACTTCTGTAAAATTATGATTCTTTCCAATTGGCTCTGGGGCTTAAGCACATTTCTGTAATTTAAAGGTTTTCCAGGATGTTCAAAATTGATGTGCTGTAATAAAAATTAATTCAGAATGCCACTATTTCTCCTTTCTTTTTTAAAGGCAAATAATTTATTTACAGCATATTTCACATACCTATCTTGCTCTAATGCTTGTTAGCTACTAATATAAATGATTTCCATAATTATTTCCACTTCCCCAGGAGTATATTCTGTTAGATTCAGTAGATAGATCTACTTTTAATACGCATACATAGAGCTTGATAACAACAGAAACTAAAGCTGTTTCGAGAACGTTTTGCTAGAAAGAAAATTATAAATTACAGGAATCAATTTAAGATTTCAAATTTTGTAATATACAAATGTAGGGTATATGTCTATAAATAGTCAAATTTTGATATTAAATATTCAAAAAATAGAATTATTTCAAATACCAAGATCTTGTGTGATAATTGCAGCCTCTCTAAAATTCAACCTTGGGTCCAGAGGATAATTTTATTTCAGTGCAGCTAAAATATGAATATCTTAGAATCTATCACAAACCCCTTCAATAACTCAGATGTAGATAATATGAATTGTTTGAATACTGAATACTGAAATGCATTCTTACACAGCTGTCATTTCATGCTTCTTTCCAATGATTTTGACTTGTGGTTCTCTGTTTTAAAGATCTTAAGAATCATTTAAACATTGGGACACTTATTAGCTTACCCAATGTCTGGTGATCTGTCTTAGACAGCCAATTGGTATACTGTAGTTGTTAAGTTGCTGGTTAAAAACCAGGAGTCCATGAATTTATTTATTTATTTATATTTATTTTAGTGTTCTTATATGCCGCCCTACTCCCTGGGGACTCAGGGCGGCGTACAACATGTAAAGAACAACTATAAAAAAAAAACAGTGTCAATAAAAAATAATAACAGTTTAAATTTTTTAAAAAAACATTCAAACCATACATTCATGGGGGAGACCTAAGATATTAAATGGTCTCCAATCACCCCGCTTGCACGAAGAGCCATGTCTTAATGGCTTTTCGGAAGGCCAGCAAGGTGGGGATAATTCGGATCTCTGGTGGTAGTCGGTTCCAGAGAACAGGGCCGCCCACAGAGAAGGCTCTCCCCGTAGGCCCCGCCAGCCAGCATTGTTTGGTTGACGGGACCTGGAGGAGACCCTCTCTGTGGGATCTAACCGGTCGAAGGGAAGTGTGAGGTAGGATGCGGTCCCAGAGGTAACCTGGTCCCAAGCCATGTAGGGCTTTAAAGATGATGATTAACACCTTGAATTGCACCCGGAGACCAATGGACAACCAGTGCAGCTGGCAGAGTATGGGTGTTACATGGGTGTATCTTGAGACACCCACCACAGCTCGCGCAGCCGCATTTTGCACCAGTTGAAGTCTCCGGATACTCTTCAAGGGTAGCCCCATGTAGACCGCATTACAGTAGTCCAATCGAGAGGTGACAAGGGCATGAGTGACCGTGAGTAAAGCCTCCTTCTCCAAGTATCGTCGCAATTGGTGCACCAGGCGGACCTGTGCAAAGGCTCCCCTAGCCACAGTTATAAGATATTGGTCTAATTTTAGCTGTGGATCTAGGAGAACTCCCAAATTGCGGACCCGTTCCGAGGGAGTTAATTTTTTTCCCTCAAGAACCAAGGAGGGACAGTCGGTATGGTCCTTCGGAGGCAATATCCAGAGCCACTCAGTGTTATCGGGGCTGAGTTTGAGTCTGTTTCTCCCCATCCAGGTCCTAACATCGTCCAGGCATTGGCACATTACATCAACTGCCTCCCTGAATTGGAACGGGGTGGTGATGTACAGCTGGGTGTCGTCAGCGTACTGTTGAAAACTCACCCCGTGTCCGCGGATGATCTCCCCCAGCGGTTTCATGTAAATGTTAAACAGGATGGGCAAGAGGACCGAACCCTGCGGCACCCCACAAGTCAGGGGCCTAGGAGATGACCTCTGCCCTCCTGCCAACACCGACTGCATCCTATCGGCGAGATAAGAGGAGAACCACCGTAAAACGGTGCCTCCCACTCCCAATTCGGCGAGACGATGCAGAAGGATACCATGGAAAGTTACCACCTTCTCAACAACCTTACCTATAAAAGGTAAGTTGGAGACCGGATGAAAGTTTTTCAAATCCACTGGATCCAGGGAAGACTTCTTAAGGCTTCTTAAGGAGGGGTCTCACCACCGCAACCTTTAAAGGCTGCAGTACGGATCCCTCCCTAAAAGAAGCGTTGATCACCACCTGGATCCAGCCGCGTGCCACCTCTCTGTTGGCAGAAACCAGCCAGGAGGGGCACGGGTCCAATAAACAGGAATTGTAGTCCAGAGTCAATCACTCTCTCTCTCTCAGCCCAACTCACATCACATAGCTTTTGTTATTGGTAAAGTAAAAGGTGAGAATATTAGGTATGCTTGCATATTGCCTTGAATTGAGCAAAAATAAAGGTAGAATAAAAATTAATAAACAATGGGAGCAGAATAAATTATTAATAAATTATTATTATTATTCTCAATGAAAAATATGTTGAAATAGACTGTTTTGCAATCAACATGAAATAACATCTACTAACTTTTATGGACTCAGTTGCAGTTGAGTTGCTTTTTAAAAGTTTGGACATTTCAAAACTTCTTAAAACTTCTTAAACCTTTGAGGTCAAAGTCCAAGGGATAGCACTACGAATAGTAAGCTTATCATAAAAAACCTTTGGATGAAGATTACAGATGGCTGCAGTTTATTAGCCTTCCTGCTCCCTTTATGGTTTATATCTAAAATAGCTAGTGATGACGCTGGCTAGCCAAAGGAGAATATTACTGACATGGTGTATTATCCGGGGTTTGCTTCATTTTGGTTACTAGGAATGGTGTTCTTGAATCTCAGTAACTAAGTCATACTTACAGTCTATAGTACATTAAACAAAATTCAAGATTTTGTTATTTGTGCATTTTTAAGCAGCCTTAGGCACTACTCAGAACTGAAGAGGAAAAAGGAAGTCAAACAAGCCAAGTTTCTGCTTGTTTTCTTTCTTGAAAGCTTCTTAATAAGAATCTTTTCTAACCAGAGCATGGAGGGAAGACCACGAGTGCACAACCACTATCCAGTTTTTATTTTTCTATCAGTGAAGATGATAATGTATACTGTTTACAATTCTTCTGCAGTTCTACTTTACCAAGGGTATTTGTTAGAATAATTTAACCCTCCAATATTAATATACTCTTAAGGGGGAACCTCTAAGATTCTTCCAACAGCTCTTTTGAACATTGTCTTGAATCATTTTTGTAGAATAGAAATGGCCTCACATTTCATGCAAGTGTTTCAAAAATTCTATGCATTTAAAAACATGACTTGAGAGGACACCAATATTTTCATTTCACAAACAGAAATTTTATTTCTGCAATGATCAACTGGCAGATGTTCTTGGTTTTACCTTTTTTATTTTAAAATTTTACCTTTTTTATTTTAAGGTAAGTGCTGAGATAAGTGTTGCCAACGGTACTATTAATGTAAACATAGCTTCTAAATTATATATTATGTTAAAGTAGAGAAGACTATCTAGGAAATCAGAAATCTGATTCACATATCATTGCCTGGTCTATTCCAGCTTTCCTTAACTTGGTACCCTCCAGATGTGCTGGACTACAGCTAGCAATAGCACTTAGACTTATATACCGCTTCATAGTGCTTTACAGCCCTCTCTAAGCGGTTTACAGAGTTCAGCATATTGCCCCCAACAATCTGGGTCCTCATTTTACAGACCTCAGAAGGATGGAAGGCTGAGTCAACCTTGAGCCTGGTGAGATTTGAACAGCTGAATTGCTGAACTGCTGAACTGCAGTGCTGCATTTTAACCACTGCGCCACCTCAGCTTCCATCACCCCAGCCAGAATGTGGATGATAAGGGTCCAAGGCTCACACACCTTAAAGGCACTAAATTAGGTCAAGCTGATCAACACTTATCTGGTTATAACTCCCTACAATCTTTGGTTTCCTTTCCAGGCTTCCCTTTAAAAATGTGGTTCTAAACGTGAGTGTTTTTGCACATGTCATACTGTCAGTCACAGAATTAGAGTCCTTTTTTAGTGAATAAAATGTCAGCAATTGTCTGAAAGATACCAGCAATATCCATTAAAATGGATAAATAAGAAAAGATCTAAACTAGGGTTACAAATATAATTTTCTTAATCTAAGGAAATACTGTACATAGAATCTTCACAAGGAACTTTTGTGGTGTCCACAATGCCAGTGTTAAGAGTATTTAGCAGCATTAGTTTTCTGGCAACCTTGAACTCCCATGGATATCATCTCAGATTTCATGGCAAATATAAAGAGATTTATAAAGTGGAGATGTAAGGTCTAAAATGGATCTCCAAGGCTACTCTTGGATACCTATATTTAGGATTGAATTGTCAAATGAGGAGCAAGATATATTTCAAGAGCACTTAGGATTATTTTCAAGGATCTCATGATAATGATAGCAATATTATTAATAAAAATCCATCACAGTTGTTGTTGTTTTTAGTTTCTCATTTAGTATAAATTGTTGTTGTAGATCAAAAGTGCAGAACAAGGGAATGTTCAAAACCCTGATTAATTCACAGCTATCATGTGATGCAAAATATGAACCTCAAAATGTATTCAATTTATATTCTGCTTTTCTTCCAGGAGCTCAAAACAGTTTACATGGGGATCTCCCTTCTTTTTAGTCCCACAGGCATTGCTTTGTGAGAGAAACTGGGCCGAGAAGAAGTGACTGTTCCAGAGTCACTTCCATAGCTGAAAATGGCCATGAAGATGAGTCTCTCTGGAACTAATTCAACACCTTAAGCACAAGACCTTTCCCAGATACATTCTTCTCACAAAGTAATGACTCTGGTGGACTAGCTCCTTAAAGAACAATAGTGAAACAAACAGATATTAGAAGTATACCTTTAATTCCATTTAAATGTGCATCTTAAATTCAGTACAAATATAGGTGGTAGTCCCATAGTTCCTAAGGTAGTCAACATCTCTTTTGACACAAGACCATTCAACAGGAAACAGTGTGTGCATAAAACAAAACACCAATCTCTTAGCTTGTAAAACAGTAACCTTTAAGAGATGTTGCTTCCCTTGTACCATTTGGGATAGCAATGTTCCCCTTTTACACAATGATACTACTTTGGGAGTAAATATTGGCACTGTAGATGATTTTTATTGTAGTATAGGGTTGAACTCTCTTCATAGACCAATAAAAAATAAACTCTGTAATAAATAAATATTTAAAATAAATATATGCACTCTGAAGATATATAAATTAGGTCCATCCTGAAGGGAAAAATAAATCCAGATTTTGCTGCCCAATTACCACAGTCTTCATAAAGCTCCATGTTAACCATTCACATGGTTATCAATGATGTCAACTAGCCATTTTTTCCTAGTTATCTACAGCCAACTCCCATTCACTTTAGGTAATTATTTATGCTCCAAGTACAGGATCCAGAGCAGTTTTGTTAAGTCCTGTTCAAACATCTTCTTGACTAGCACAGAATGAGGGTACCTAAAAGAGGCTGGTCATCTAGACTTTCATATCCATTCTCCTAAATCCAGAGATTAGGCATGAAGGCTTGTCTACCACTAAACAGCTCCACTGATGCCTGCTTTCTAGATCTCAATAATTTTCAACATTTAGAAGTTGCTCTTGCTTTTGGAACTGTAGAGGCTAAGATCCTGTTTTTCTCTGTGGTTGTCTTCAACTGATTGCTAACAGGTCCTTGTAGAGCTCCGGCACTCTTTCGGGATCCACCGGTCTAGGCAAGAAATGGGTGAATTTCTGATGCCTTTTGGACCTTGCCCCATCTCTGGGACTGCCATCTTTGTTAAGTGCCACAAAGTACCTCCGGCCTGAATCTCCATGCTTGTACACATTGGAGGAGTAGGTGTTATACCAGTTCTCTTCAAACTGTTCTTTGAAGACACATTCAGGAGTGAGCTTTTCCTACAGGGTGAAAAAAAAGAGAAGTCTCGTCAACCAAAATATACAAGACATGGTGATAAGAGATGATAGAGCTATTCCTATGTTGATTATTACCTCAAAAAGTATGTTTCTTTCTGGTGTGATATTTTTCAGTTTTATTTCTTCACTGTTTAAAAATAAAGATATTGTTTTAATAAATTATTTTATTCTGCAGAGGATTTTTTTTATCAGTAAGGAATACAGCCTTAAAGCTCTGCCTGCCTATACAACAATTCCTACATTTCTCCATTTATTATACTGCATAATATCTTCTCTTTCTGCTTCCTTTCTCATCAATGTATCAATGAATCTAGGTTGCTTGCTTTATAAGATCGATGCTTGCACTGAAATATTAGCAGACATACAACTATGGACACCTTTTAGTCTTTTGGACTAGTAATGCTCATTTTCCTTTTCCCCTTAATTATTTGGACTCTTAAAACCTACATTTTATAGGCACATAATACTTCCCAAACAAGCTTTGTTTCAGGTTATTTCATGCACTAGATCAGGGCTGTCAAACTCCCGGCCTGCAGGCCATAGCCACGCCCGGTTTAGCGAAGGGGGGAAAAGTCCCAATACGTCATGTGATGCCGCCGTGACGATGTTAGTGTGACACCCCTGCACTAGATCAAACTTTGCACATTTTATTCTTCTCCTTTTGTTTTGTTTTACAACTGCATCTTAAACCTGCCTTTTCTCTGAGAAAGCAGCTTACTTGGGAAACTCTTTTAATTTTATTCCCACAGCAATGATTCTGTGAAGAAAGATGGGCCCAAAGTTATTCAATGAGGCCTTCCATATGGGTCTCCCCTTTCCAAATGTCACATCTAAGTCACTAATTATATTTATTTATTTATTTATTTATTTATTTATTTATTTATTTATTTATTTATTTATTTATTTATTTATTTATTTATTTATTTATTTATTTATTTATTTATTTATTTATTTATTTATTTATTTATTTATGAAACTTATATACCGCCTCATAGTGCAAGCACTCTCTAAGCGGTTTACACCTGTAAGCAATGTATATTTATATTGCCCCCAACAATCTGGGTCCTCATTTTACCTACCTCGGAAGGATGGAAGGCTGAGTCAACCCTGAACCGATGAGATTTGAACAGCTGAACTGCTGATCACAGACAGCTAAAGTAGTCTGCAGTACTGCACTCTAACTGCTGCATCACCTCGGCTCATATCTAATATCCTGGGGTTATACTAGCGCCTCTCTTTGCTAAGGAATTTCTGTCTCCCTTCTGGGAAATCTCTGAGTGGCTTCTAGCAGGGATATCGACTTCAAGAAATCAAGATGGCAGCCCCCTTGGTGTAATTGAAGCTTCACCTGTTTTTTTTAGGCATCTCCACCTCAAAGAAAGGGAGAACTTCACTCACACCATCACGGCCCTCATTTTGACATTTTTTTTACCACATCCTGCACATTCCTAGCTTCTCACATTACTTTGAACTGACAGAGCACACTACCTCAGTTGGCTAGAACCATGTTGTCTCCTCTTGTATAGACTGATAAGCACATGCCATATTGGATACAATGCTGCAGGAATGAGGCAATAATTAGCAGAACTTGTCTGCCCTTTTAGGAAATGGAATAATTCAGAGAAGAACATGCTTTTCCTGCATCTAAAAGATGAGATGGGCAATGATTTTGCATCTGAAGGCCACAGTTGTGTTGATTTTCAGCTGTCTACAGGTAGTCCTCAACTTATGACCACAATGAGCCCCAAATTTTTGTTGCTAAGTGAGGCAGTTGTTAAGTGAATCAGGATAGTCGTTAAGTTAGTAACATGATTGTTAAGGGAATCTGGCTTCCCCATTGACTTTGCTTGTAAGGTCGCAAAAGATGGATCATATGACCTCAGGACACTGCAACTGTCATAACTATGAGTCAGCTACCAAGTCTCTGAATTTTGATCACATGACCGTGGGAATACTGCAATGGTCATAAGTGTGAAAAACAGTCATCAGCCATTTTTAGTGCCATTGTAACGTCGAAATGGTCACTGAAAATATGGTTGTAAGTTCAGGACTGCCTTATATTGGTCTTGTCTTTTCATGTCAAAAATTCCCTATATGATAATAGGATTTTTGTAAATGCTGTTTCTCCTTTGCAGCACTACCTGGAATGATCAAATGATTAAGGGACAGTGTTTGTCCACTTGGTCATTCGAGGAAGTACTGCAAAGAAAGAACTATAAAAACAACCCAAAATTTTGTTTATGAAAAGAAAGAAAAAGGTCATATTCATCTTGTATGTTTTTAAATGTCCCTACATAGCTCCCCCATTGACTTTGCTTATCTGAACATCTGAACCATGGTCATAAGTGTGAAAACCAGTCAGAAGTCACTTTTTTCAGTAACATTGTAACTTGAACAGTCACTAAACAAACTGTCGTAAGTCGAGGACTACTTATATTTGCTTTTGTTTCCCATCTCAGACTAGTTGACAATTGCACCTAATTTTGGCAACTAGGTTTTGGACAGGGGTGGGTTCTAACTTACCTCGCCACCGGTTCGCTTTCTCCTGCATCACATGGGCGTGCACGCATTGCGCATTGTGCACTGTGCGGCCACACTACATGCACATGCAAAGTGCCAAAAACCAAGATTCTGCGCATGCGCAGAAGCAAAAAAACAAGATGGCGGCACCTACGGCGCCATTAGAGCCGGTTCGGGGGCGTGGCCAACCGGCAATCGATCCCGGTTCGGCGAGCGGGGGGGGGGGAATTCCCGCTACCGGTTCTAAAGAACCGGTCCGAACCAGGAGCAACCCACCTCTGGTTTTGGAAAACTCTCATAAACACCCAAAGATGCAAAACTATTTTTCCTGGAACTGAGTAAAATGATCAGGTACAAAAATATAGACAAGCCCCCTTGTCCTCCAGAACTTAGACAGTTTCAATGAGAGAATGCTATTGAGCTAGATGGATCCATGGTATAACTCTATAAGGCAATTTCCTATGCAGTTATTGTCTTTGCATTGATGAAACTCAGGTAAATTTTGAGTGATTCACTTAACATCTTAAGTTATCTAGACATGACCCTGTAGTGGTGCAGTTTATTCCAGGTAGTTCTCATTTTGTATTAATCCACTGACTACTATTTTTCTTACGCTAAGTAGCCACTTCAAGGCTGAGATCCCTCTTGTATTGTTACCAGTGACAAAATTCCCAGGGATTATAAAGATTACTGCTAATGTGAGTCTGTAATATGAGCTGGATGATATGGCAGTAATACTTACAGAGCCATAAAGCTCTCCTTTCTCATTCATTCCAAGGTAAAGGCCACTGTCCACACCTCGAATACTGACTAATCCCACGGCCACACTGATGAATTCAAGAATACCTGCATTGAGAAAAAAGGAAAAAAATATTTTTAAGGCTAATTATATTTGATGCAGAAAAGTCTGTGTATTAAATAGAAATAGATGCGCAATTAAATATGTGATTAATTCTAAATAGCTTGATTGATTCTACAGTATACAGAATGGGGTTATCGAAGTACTCTTCATAGTACTATAATACTATGGTATATATTGGGTTTGATCCAATAAAAAAGAGCATTGTTAACATCTTATTGATTTCAGTGAAAGTGTTGAGTTGTCCTCAAATCTCTCCAGCTGCAATACACAGGAGTTACAAAGCAATGTTATTGGTTGTGCCATTCTGTGTTAAACAATAATAGTGTTCAAATATTTGGATTGTTAAAAAGAAAAGTGTTTGATAAGCGATATTTATATATTTCCTTTGAAATAATGCCATGTGCTTTAGCTAGGCTTTTGAATACCTATGTCAGTGATGGCGAACCTATGGCACGCGTGCCACAGGTGGCACGCGGAGCCATATCTGCCGGCACGCGAGCCGTTGCCCTAGCTCAGCTCCAGCGCACATGTGCGCCCCAGCCAGCTGATTTTCAGCTTGCACGGAGGCTCTGGGGGGGCATTTTCACCTTCCAGAGGGCTTCTGGAGGGACAGGGGAGGGCGTTTTTGCCTTCCCCAGGCTCCAGGGAAGCCTCTGGAGCCTGGGGAGGGCAAAAAACGGGCCTACCGGGCCCACCAGAAGTTGGGAAACAGGCCGTTTTCGCCCTCCCCAGGCATTGAATTATAGGTGTGGGCACTCGCGCATGTGCGATAGCGCGCGTGCACGCACTTTTGGCACCCGAGGGAAAAAAGGTTCACCATCACTGACCTATGTTTTTCAACAATGTTCTGTTTTCTGAATTATTTTCTCTCTAATGAAAGCTAATTATTTTTTATCATAATCAGCCTTTGGAGTTTAATTGGAAAAAAAGTTTGAGACTTGGGGTGTCTTGCTGCTGTTATAAGGCAGCCAAATCTTTTCAAAGATCAGATATTTAGTATTTTATAAAAACTTCATATTCCATCTTTTAACTACTAATACATCATCAGAGATTTTGGAGTTCCCGATATTCAAAGTTCCATTGAAAGATATGGGAGGTATTCTGTCTTTCTGATATCATTTTCAAAGACATGTTTTTCCTCCCCAAATCATAATAAGCAGGTGATTTAACCAACAAAGAAACCACATCAGTCAAAGCTACTGAGAATAGTGATAGAATAAAGAAGCCCCAAGAATGTTTGATCTCAAGCTCAAACATTTTTCTTTTTTCCCCTTTTTTTACAATTACTCCATGTTTACATGCTCTAAGAAGCTTCTCTTCTGCACAGAATTTTTGGTTGAACTAGAGTTGAAACAAAACTCCTGTTTATCAGTTAAGATCTCTTAGAGCAGATTGTTGGAAGTAGTGAGAATTATTAGCTGCACTTAATACTAGTAATAATACATTTTGTAAACATTTGCAGACCAACCACTAAGTAGTAGTAGGTTTTTTCAGAGAAGACTTTCTCTTCAACACTCATTTGTTTGTCCTCCCTTACACATTTAAGAACCTCTTTCATTCAGTATTTAAATGCCTTGTAGTTCATAAATAAAATCCTAAATAAACTAGTCCAATACATTGCAGAGATTTTGTTAGATCTTGGATACTATGGTATCAGAGAGGTACTTGTAGTGTGTACAGTCTAGCACCTGCTTTACATTGGACGCACTGAGTCATATTCTCTATCTTTGGACAGTGTGTTGTCTTCTGTCTTCTACACAGACTAAGTTAAATTCAGTTGCATGTTCTTGTGGAATCCTGCATGCATTTCCTTATGCACAATTCCCACTGGAATACCAAAGGACTAATACCCATGCAAAGGTACAGGAGTGCATTGTAAACAACTACATATAGCAAAACATGTAATTACTTTTTTTAAAAAAGAAGTACTGGAAAAGTTAGAAAGACTGAATCCGGCACACAGGTATATCATTTCTCAGTCAGAGCAATGTATCTGAGTTTATCTGGATTAAAATTATACCAGTAATAGTTATGCATGTATATAGACTCACAGCTTTCTTTTAGCACACTCGTGACTTATAAATATTAGAGCCTGATTTTGAAAATGAAAAGTCCTGATATTGGTATTCTTTGTTAGAAACCATTGTTCATATCAAATAATGTCATACTTCCCACGTGGGAAACTCTTCCACATCACGAATAAAATGCTATATCTGTACATTGATGCATTAAAGTATGTTAGAAGCTGATTATATGGATGCTATGCTTGTCAGTTACGGTTATCAAGCCACACAGGAAATAGTTTAGGCACTTGCTGCATGGGACAACCTGTATGTAATTCCAAGCATCATTACCTACATGGATGGATTTCCCACACTCCAGTAAGGCACTGTGTGTTAAGTAGTCCATAGGGATATTGAAAAGACACTCTGTTCATGCTCAAAGGCATATATCCAGGGCCTTTTCCACCAGTTTGTTGATTGTATTACTTGAAATATATCTTTGCAAACAGATTGCCACTTTTTTTTCCTAAGCTGATCTCTCTACCTCCTGCCCATTTGGTGTATGGGGGGAGGCTGCTGTCCCAACACTCCACTTCGCTATTAGCCCTCTGCAATAATGTTAACCCAGATCAAGATGCTACTCATGCAAGCGGGTGTGTTTTTAATCATCCACTGCCTGAGATCCGTTGCTATACCATCTGTTGCTATAGGATGCTTCCGTCACAAGGGAAGAAGCTGCAGAAGAGAGCAGGTGGAAGGAAGGAAGGAAGGAAGGAAGGAAGGAAGGAAGGAAGGAAGGAAGGAAGGAAGGAAGGGAGGGAGGGAAGGGAGGGAAGGGAAGGGGCTTACCGAAGAGGCTGTGGTCTTGCCTAGTGCCTTGAACGCTGCCGTCGGGCAGGATCTGCAGGTGGAAGCCAGTCCTGCAATACAGCTGTCTTCGTCGTAGGATGCCCTGCAGGTGGGCTAAATCCGTGGCCCCAGCTGCGACGCCCCCTCGGGATCCCCCCTCCGCTTGGGTCAGGCGGTCCCCTAGCAGGGGCGGCCTCTCCCCGGCAGGAGGCAGAAGAAAATGGGAGCCCACCTGCTGGCTCATCCCCTCCAGGCCACTTAAGAAACCCCCCACTTCGGCTAAGGGGGCCATGGGGAAGCCCAACCGGAGGGCTGCCGAGACTGGAGAGGGAGAGGGCAGGAGAGGAGCAGTGAGAGCGAGAGGGAGTCCCTTGCAGAGTCCGTTCTCGGGGCTCAGAGGCGGCGCTGGAAGGGGTCTGGCAGGCAAGGCGGACTTGGCGTCAAGAGAGCAACTGCCTGTCCCGAGACTCTGTCCTCTCCCCGGACATGGGGCTGGTGGGGAAGCTGTGCTGGGCTTGGCCTCAACATCGACAGCCGCTGCAGGTGGGACGGCCGGCGATGCCCAATTTGCCGCTGCTGCCGCTGCTGCCCGCTGGTAGCGCCACCGGCTCGGGGCTGTCTTTGGGGAAACCGCCCGCGATCCAAGCGAGGCCGCTCGAAAGTGCCACAACAGCGCGCGTGGGGGACTCTCTCGCTATATATATATACGCGCGGGGCAGGTTTTCCCCCCTGACTTATGCTAATAGCACTGAAGCTGAAGCGCGCCGGGAAGCTGAGGCGTTTGAAATCTTAAACCGAGCTGCTTTTCCCCTCCTCACACCTTTTCCCTCCTGACGAAGGGGACTTCCGAAGGTGCCCCGGCCTCCCTCCCTCCTCCTCCTCCTCTCTCGCGCGCGCCTAATCGGCTTCCAATTTAGCCTTGGAAACACGCCTCTCCCTCCCTCCCTCTCTCTCCCCCCACCCGGGTTGTTGTCGACGATGCGAAAAAGGATGCCGTCGCTCGCTTCCCCTCCGCCAGGCTCCCTTTTGATGTTGAAGCTTCTCGCCGCGGATGAATCGCGAGCAGCAGCAGCAGGAGCCCCGTTTGGCAAAAGGTGGGGGGGGGGAGGACCCTGGAAGCTTGCCGCGTATTACGTGGACAGGTGCAGGGAAAGGTAAGAAGGAGAAAGGGCGTTACCGGAGGGTTAGGCCTGCTGAGACACACATGAAAAGAGGGAATGGGGGGGGCGGGGGTTGAGGGAAAGGGGGGAAGAAAGCAAAAAAGATCTAACAGGTCGACTGCTCGATTTTTCAGAACACTCATAAAAGTGTTACATGTATTATCCTTGTCTTTTATCTTACTGCGTTTTCTTCCCCTCCAAAAAGAGAGGGGGGGGATTCTTTTTCCCAAGCGAATTGGCATAGTCAGTCGGGGTTTCCCCTTTTCTTAAAGGGTAGGTTTTTCTCTGCCTGGTCTAACAGAGGCCCTAACAATAGCCTCTGGGTATTGTTTGGGTGTTTAACAGTATTTAGACCTGAGCAATACAAAGAGACCAGAAGAGAAACTGAGGAATGCTTGGAAAGCTTTCAAGACTTTGAAAGGGGTTGCAGGAGAAATCAAAGGTATTTTTTTGGTGGGGAACCACTGTGAGTTGTGGCTAACCATAAATGTCTTCATTTTCATCAGGGACAAATAATATTCCTTTGTCTATTTTGGCATCAGCGTCTCTGCTAGGAAGCCGGTTGACAGTGGAAACAATTCTGCCCCCCCCTTTTTTTTTTGCAATGTATGTGGAAGCTGGTAAAAATACCAGTCACTAAGATTTCAGGTAGCTCCTGGACCAAATATGAATGTAGGCATAGATCTTAGTAAGGACCTAGCAATAGGGATCCGTGATATGTTAATAGATCCAGTTTGATCTCCTGCTTCAGATGATGGAGTAGAGAAACCTGATCCTACTTGAGGCTTCAATCCAACTGAGTGACCTTGATTCTTTCTCAGCCTAGGAAGGAGAATAGAAAGCTGTGTGGACCACATAGTTACCAAGAATCAAGACTGAGTCAGGCAAAAAACACTTAGTAAATTTTCACCATTATCTTATTATTACTGGGATGGGGGAAGGTGATGTTCAGCCTTGACTAAACTTAACATTGCTGAACTCGATTTTCTTTACTCTGCACTCCACGTGAGAAGGAAAGGCAGAAGCTGGAGGTTGTTTGTTTGTTTTTGCATTTATCCCTTGGGACTCGCGGCTGAATGCATACATGCTACTTAAAGGGAATTCTAAGCCTGTTTACTTAGAGGTAAGTCTCAGTAAGCTCAAGAGCTTATTATTAAGACTCCAGCCCGTTGCATTTCATGGCAAAAAAGATAATGATACAGTCTTCTTCAAATTAAACTTGACTCTTGCTGTCTTCATGCACAAAAACAGGAAGCTTTCTTGGCAAAAGCACAGAAGTGGTCTGTCTTTGACTCCTTTGAATTGTGTTTTTTACTTCCCAGTCTAGCCTCATACGCACATCTGCCTAGAAATTCAGTTCAGTGAGATTCTATAAACAAACCAATGAAGTATCTTCTAATATGCTTTTATCAGAACTTTAAACTACTAGTTTTTCTTTGAAAATGTGGGTTTGCCATCTCATTTCAACTATCCTATAATTCTTGAGCAGTAGTGTTCCATCTGGGATATATTTTTAGACTTAAGATCTATTATATTTCTCCATAAAGTACTAGAAATATGGAAAACATCGGGAGAAAATAGTTTGTGCTTCTAAAATATGCTTTCCTCTCTTATATGAACTTTCTGATCTCTATTGAATTTTGGGAGGTGATATAAAATGTGTACTTCTTAGTTAGCTTGCACCCTATATTATGAGCATTCTGGATTTTAAAGATGGTCTCTGTAACCATTAGCTGGATATTATAGGACATACTGTTTTGCATTATGCCATGAAAGAGCCTTAATGAACTACAAAAAGAGAGAAAGAAAGAAGAATCAAGCACGGGAGGAGGAAAGACATTCTGAATATTTTTTAAAAGATGCATGTTTTAACATGCATGTTTAAGTAACTCAAACAGCAGTTTGGTGGAAGTGATTATGATTTATCAAGTGGAGTTGAAATAAGTGTCAATCCTTTGCGCCACAGTTGGCAAAATTCCTGGCAAAAATTACTTTAGTAAAATTTCCTTTTGCACTGGGAAGAATGCTGTATTGGTCTCTTTTAAGGAGGCATAGGCAGTGGTGATGGTATGGAACAAGAAGAATTTTGCTGAATTGGGCCATATTCAGCACTCGGCATCATCACAGAGTGGCCAACTTGATTATTTTGTGAAGCTCACAAGCTTGGACTGCGTAGTCAATAGCCCTCTTTCACTGCCACTTCCCAGGAGCTAAACTGTTTTACTTATGATTGGAAAATATCAAAGTATTCTGCTTTTGATTGGTGTCCAAGAACTGCAGCTATCAAGTTGACCTAGCTTTCTCTTCCAAAATACTTTCCATCTCTCTCTCTCTCTGTCTGTCTCTCTCTTTGCATCTTATAACTTTCTTCTCTGTAACCCTTTTCCTCTTCCATGCCTCCAAAGCCTTTAAATATGTTTTATTTATTTATTTATTTATTCAAGAACTGTCTACAATAGTGGAATACAAAATAATTTAGCCAATATAGATATACAATAGATATAGATATATGTTTAATATTGAAAAGTAGTTATTTTCAAATAAATAAAAACTGATTATGATCATTAAGAACTATCTTCTGCCATTTACACTAGTCAATGTGTTAAGTCTTTCCCTAGCCTGACCCCTTATAATAGTCAAGCACTGTAACTAAATAGCTGTAACTAAATAGCCAAGAGATGGCTTAAGTTAAGGGTCCCCAAACTTGGCATCTTTAAGACTTGTGGACTTCAACTCCCAGAATTCTGGGAGTTGAAGTCCACAAGTCTTAAAGTTGCCAAGTTTGAAGACCTCTGGCTTAAGTGGTGGCTCCTCCAGAGGCTGTCAGTATCATTGAATGTATCTACTTAGAAACAAATTCCACTGAGATAACTGGATTTACTTCCAAGCAACTGTATTTTGGATTGCTGCCTTTGGCAACATTTTGGCATCAAAATGCCAAAGGCATGACCTTTGTTTGGTCATATCTTTTGTATGTTAGTTGAATTTTTGCCCTGTGCTGATAATGCTGCTTTATTATTCTTTTATGATTTGTTTAATTGGTCAGTTTTAGCTCAAATATCTGAAGAACAATGTACAGGTAGTCCTCTACTTACAACAATTCATTTAGTGACCACTCAAAGTTACAATGGTACTGAAAAAGTGACTTATGACCGTTGTTCACACATATGACTCTTGCCCATGCAGCATGCCCATGGTCATATGATCAACATTCAGTTGCTTGTCAACTGATTTATATTTATGACGGTTGTGGTGTCCTGGGATCATGTGATCAACTCTTGTGACCTGACAAGCAAAGTCAATGGGAAGCCAGATTCACTTAACAATTGGGTTACTAACTTAACAACTGGAGTGATTCACTTAACAACTGTGGCAAGAAAAGTCGTAAAATGTGGCAAAACTCACTTAACAAATGTTTCACTTAGCAACATAAATTTTGGGCTCAATTGTGGTCGTAAGTTGAGGACTACCTGTATCAAATTACAGAAATGAGAAATTTTGGTTGTGATATCAGTAGAACTTGAAAGCACTGTCCACTAAAGATAAAATTGACAAGGTTGCTAGCCTTATATATAGGCAAATGGAATTGAATAGCAGATGGTGTAGGAGGAAGAATCTACTTAATAAACAGAAGTTAGATTGCACACCATATTATGAGGTTCTATCCAATTCTATTTAGAACAGTGGTTCCCAACCTTCCTAATGCCGCGACCCGTGCCCCGCCCCTCTGCCCCCACCGTGACCCACCCCGCTGCCGCCATTTGGGTTCTTTTACCCTCTGCGTATGTGCAAAGCATGCTGCGCATGCACAGACGGTAAAAGAACCCAAATGGCGGCAGCGGGGTGGGGTGCGGTGGGGGCGCGGGTTGTGGGGTGCGATATGGCCACGCTTGTGGCAATGTGGGGGAGCTGAGGATGCCGGGGCGACCCCTGGGAAATGGTCGTTCGACCCCCAAAGGGGTCCCGACCCCCAGGTTGGGAACCGCTGATTTAGAAGATATCAACTATTTTTAAGATAGGCAGGTAGGAACTGCTATTACTGATTCATTTTAAAAAGTACAGAAAACAAGGATTTTGGATTGAGATTTAATTTAATCCAGCTGGAGTCTGGCGTTCATTGAACCATATTGACTAACACATAGCTTGATTGCATGAATGTAACACTCCAACTATATTAATATGCTACTATGTATTCTCCCCACATTTGTGAATAGTATATTATCTAAATAAATATTCTCCCTGAAAATATTTCAGAAAGGAAAGAATTACTCAATGGGTTTTTACACTTTTTGTTTAGATTTCTAGCAATAAAAAAAGTTGTAGAGCAGTAAACTAGAAGAGGGTAGTGTTTTTTTCTTTTTATAAGTCTTCTTCCATGTGTCACCATGTAAATCTGAGAGATCAAATGGATTTGGCTGCTCTGCTTTTATTTGCTGGAGAGAGTTTGGGGCTAATTAATTGGCAGGTGGCTTAAAGCAAGTAATGAAACACCTTTTCATCACAGCAGTCCTAAATACTGCCCTTGTGCACCTGAGTGATTAAAAAAAAGATTGTTGAAAGTAAATGATTTATTATGGAAGGATTTAAAACCTCAAAATGAAAATAACATTGAACACAATGATCAGATAAATCACTTCGAAAGGGAGAGAGAAAGCTGGCAGACTTCTTGGAAAACGATTGCAGATAGATATTATATAAGTTTAGCTTTCAAATAACAACAGCTTGTCATGTGGCTGGACCCAAAAAATCCTCCATAATCAAGGTTTCAAAGCACATCTGTGTAAACATTATCACATCAGTGTAAAACATCAACCAATGAGCTTTTGCTTTGAACCAAATCTTCTTAATTGCAGGGCTAAATCAAAGAACTAGATCAAAGTTTAGAATCTGTAGAATAACCAATTGTTCAGGTAGTTCACACATTTCTGTCTTAAAATGCCATCAACCATGTTTGAAACACACATTAAGGCTTCTTCTTTTTTTAATATATGGCACAGTGGGGGAATCAAACTGTAATTAATTTAACAGCCCAGCTCAAGACATAGATAACATAACTTGAAGTAACAAACCTATAGCTAAGAAAGAAGTTACTATACAATCAGAAAGAAAGGTAGATGTGATCCAATATTGCCTGTTAGACATGTATCTGTGAATGAAAACAGCCAGGTGAAAACTACAGCTAATACTAATTATTTTATTTCATTTATATGTTCCTTCTATGGAAAACGGAATTGCCAGAAAAAGTCCCATTGAGACTCAGAGAAGATCATTATCTATGTAGCTTCAGTAAGGTGGTTCTACCATATTCAATAAACAAAGACCATGCCTTTATACCATGGGTGTCAAACTCGATCGCGTCACGTGATGCTGCCATGTGATGTATCACGATGTTTTTTTGCCTTTGTGGAGCTGGCGTGGACATGGCCTGCGTATGATGAATCTGGCCCACGGGCTGCCAGTTTGGCACCCCTGCTTTATACTAAAATACTCCTATTGTTTGATATTACTATTTAAAGTGATATGTGTGTGCATATTAATAAGATAGCAAATTAAATTTGGTCTAGTGATTTATTTCTAATGTACTACAGTAATATTGTACTAATTTTGGGGGAAGAAGACAATTTGAAAAAAAGCATATAAATTTTTAGAAATAAGAATCCATAAATATTTCATAAAATGAACTCATCCCGTCATCCTGCAAAGACAGATTCTTAAATGTTGTCAGAACAGGACCTTGAGAAGACTTAAATTATTTCTGTGAGCACATTTCTTATATTTCCTAGTTACTGGAAAATGGGGAACAATATATTGGCTTGCAAGATAGTCTTTAGATTAAAAATCATATTTTTCATTGGCATGCTTGGTGTAAAGTAAGCTTTGGTTGTACTTGTGGCACACTGGCCCAAATGTGCCAATATTACTAGTATTTCTACTGTGTTTTTATATACACACACACACACACACACACACACACACACACACACACACACACACACACACACACACAGAATCAATCCTTTCATCCAAGATCAGGAGAATAACATGGCTAAGATCCTGTGGACTTCTAGATACAGACGGATAGAGGGATTCACCAATCAACCAGACATTGTGGTAGTAGACAAGAACTAGAAGGCAGAGGTGGTAATAGATGTAGTGATGTCAAGTAACATCAACATCAGGAAGAAAGAGAAGCTGAAGAAGTACTACAGTCTGAAGGAGGAACTAGGAACTGGAAATGATATGGACCATAAAGGCCAAAGTGATCCCATTGATGGTAGGAGCACTCAGGGCTGTTACTCCTAAACTGGGAGAGTGGCTCCAACAGATCCTAGAAACAGTATCAAAGCTCTCTGTCTAGAAAAGTGCAGTTAGGAACTACTAAGATATAACACAGAACCCTGAAAGCCATGATAGGTGATGGGCAATGAAAGTCAATCTCTATGAACTCTTCTAATGATGGTTATGTCATACGGAATTTGCAACTTTTAATAAAAACAGGATAAGTGATAAAGAGTATGAATAAATTGAACGAATGAAAATTTAAGTCAAATATATCAGTAAGAGTAGATAATATACAAGAGATATAAAAAGAAAAGGTTAGTTGCAAAGAATACAGTCCAAGAGAATACAGACCAATAACAGAAGGAAAGTTAAGTGCAGAGCAATTTGAAGGATATAGAAATATTGTATTGGTAGTGGTAAGAATGCTAAACAATAATCCTCCAACAGAGTGACCATGAATAAAAATAATGAATGAAAGTCAATGGGGTAAAATGCTGTAACCAGCACTTTAGAGATCAATATAGGAACGATGGTGATATGTCAAAAATTGAAACAAATGTAATAAATGCTTTGTCCAATAAGTATTTATTTAAAGAAGTAATAAATACTACCAGAGTGCTGAAAAACGGTAAGGCTTAAAATGTACCTGCAGAAATGTTAAAATATGGATGTCAGATATGAATGTGGTTTGCTTATAGAGTGGTTATCTTGATATGAGTATGACAACTGCATGCATGCCTGACAATTGGAAGGGTGCCATTATTGTTTCAATATTCAAATGGAATGGTAGCAAAAGTGAATGCAAAAATTATACTTTGTTAATTGCACCTAGGAGGACCTTTGGCAGAATTATTCTGGCAGAGTTCATGAATGATAGTGATCAGAATTTTGGAAGTGTAATATATTTTCTTGTCAGGCAGGGAGTTTGCCAACAGATTTTTGCTGTTCAGCAAGCACTGAGGAAGTGTTACTGTGAAGAAGAAAGGTTTTTCTATAAGTTTGTCAATTTAAAAATAAATATAAAACAGACTTGATTGATGGAAATTTTGCATGAATCTGGAAAGTTAGCTGGTGAATGGGATAACAGCAGTATGTAACAGTGTGTACTGCAGAGCATCCATGAGAATAAATTAAGTGCTTAATGAGTTCTTAATAAATTAAGTGCTTCTGCTGAATTCAACACTTAGCAGAAAAGTAAGAATGTGTAATATCCCCTTGGTTGTTTACGATGTTGGTTATGTTTAAGCACAAATGTACAAGGAATTCTTGTGAAAATATCAGAAGTGAGTTGGTTGGGAATATGGATATGAATATACTTATCTATAACTGATATCACATTATTGCCTGAGAAACTGAATTATTTGCAGCAAATATTATCATATAAAATTATTATAATATATAGTCCCATGTCATTATATGATACAAAGGGTGTTGATAAGAACATAAATGTACCATCACTGATAGTTGTGATTACAAGAGAAAATCCAATGAACAATTGCAAGTTATATTTAAATGCCAAAAAGTTATAGCCAGCAAATGAACCTGATAGAACATAAGTAGAGATGACAAAATATTAAAAATGGAATATTCTTGAGATGTGCAAATGCCAGTTGCAAAGTAGTACGCAGTAACTATTGAAGATAACAAATTTTTATTGCGCTATGGCTATGTGTAAGAGTATGCTTCTATCCATGTTGTTATATGTTATATGAAAGTAAGCATAAAAATAAGTTCAATAGAATAGGAATGAGTTTCTTAAGTGTAGGTATTAAAACAAGAGATGAGTTCAAGAATAAATAAGTACTGAATGAATATGGCTTAAATGTGAAATAATCCATGATTTCATTCATTCATTCACCACCTTTTTACTTTTATAAATAACTCAAGTATTCCTTTTTCCTGCTATTTTCCCCATAACAATAATCCTGTGAGGTGGATTGGGCTGGTACACAGCAATTGATCCAAAGATACCCAGTCAGTTTTCATGCCTGTGGCAGGACGACCATAATAAAGATTTGATTTCATTTGAATCAAGAGGAAGAGAAAAACTGAAGAAAACATGGTGAATTAGAGTTGATAAGCTACTCAGGAAAAAAAAGAGTGAAGCTTTCAAAGGCAATTAAGAAGCATTGTGCAGACATGGTAGAAGCAAAGATAATTGTAAAAATAAAAAGATGCCGAGATACTGAATGTTGTTGCAGTAAATTAATTTTCTTTTTCCTATCTTTTTTATTTCATTACTTTACTGTTTCATACTCTTTTCTTCTGTCTGGATATTATACTATTTTTTATCTCAAAAAAAAAAGGTATGATAGGAAGGTTTGAATGTGACTGTATGTATGACATTTTGTAGTGATAAAAGATTTGTTGTTGTTAGTTATTGTCACTTCTAATTTTCCATCACACAATAGCTCATTTCACCAGGATTATCTGTACAGAACTGCTTCTTGGAGTTCTTGTAAATTTATGCTTTCAGTAGCACTATCTAGAGACCTTGTCATCTTTCAGCCTTTTTTTTTTTAAAAAAAAGATCTTCTCTAATGATTTGTGCCTTTGCATTAAGTGTCCAAAATGTTTAAGTTTTAACTTTACTATTAGTATTTCCAGTGAGGAATATGGTTTTTTCCCAAACATTCTCAACAATTTTCTCCAGCACTACAATTCAAGACATCTAATTCGTTCAGTCTTTCTGATGATCCAGTTTTCAGTCATAGTTAGAACTATGAAAACAATTGGTTTAACCACAGGTTGATTTGTTATTAAATATGATGTCTCTGTATGCTAATATATTGTCTAGATTTGTCATAGTCCTTCTCCAAAATAAACATTTTTTTTATTTCTTGGCTAGTCATCCTTTTGAATTTTTGAAGATAAAGTTTTCAACTTTTAGCTCTGCCTATCTGCATTGGGTTGTTGACATAATCTTAGTGTGGGGTTTGTTTGTTTGCTTTTTAATACTGAGTTCTCTGTTGGCTTTTACATTCTCTTCTTTTATTTCCAGCAAGACATTCTTTAAGTTTTCTTTACTTCTATTAAAATAAAATCAACAGCATTTTCAAGGTGATTGTTTCTCCCAATACTTTTAGTTCCATTTGCTATTTCTTCTAGTGTAGCATTTCTCATAATATATTTATGATCTATAATCTGCATGTCAATATAATTTATAATCTGCATATAAATAAATAGATAAAACATAACTTTTGTCACTCCTTTCCAGGAGCCAAATTATTAAATAGCATATTCTATTCTGTTGCTTCCTAGCCATTATCAATAATCTTCCATAGACAGAGGAAGTGGTTCAGCATATCCATATTTTAATGGCTATTCACAACTATCTACACAATTGATCTACACAATCAATCATATTTGTATAATCCTAAAGCAAGATAAGCATATTTTCCCAATTTGTCTTTTTCATTATGTATGGGATGTTAGATTTTGAGTACACCAGCCTCTTCTGAGCCCAGCTTGTACATCTGGCATTTCTTGGTCCATGTATTATTGAAGCCTGGATTGCAAAATCCCAAGGATTATCTTACTAAATAAGATAAGTGCAATTATTTAGTCCTTTAAACATTCTTTAGTGTTCACTTTTTCGGTATTGAAATACTGAAACCCTTTCCCAGTCCATTGTGTTTTATCTCCTTGTAAACTACAACAGCCATTTTAACTGTATAAACTTGATGAGATTTTAAACTATTTGCAGTTCATGATCAAAACTTCATTTACTTCATGATTATGGATGATTTTGTATAGTTCTTCTGTATACCATATCTTCTTTAATTTTTTGTCCAATTGATCTTTGTTTTTTGTCTTCTATCAAGTTCACCTGTGCATTAAAGATTCCCTTGATTTCTGTAATTTTCTTAAACAAATATATTCTCATCTGATAGTTATTTTGTTCTTGTGCATTGCTGATTTAGCTATAACTCCTACTTCTTCTTGCTCTTCTCAGTAAGTGTTGGGAAAATTTTCCTTTGTTGTCTCTTGCTTTCCACCTTTCTTCACCTGGTTCTGATATATCAGCAGGTAGCCATTTTACCTTCTTTTCACTTTTTTATTTTGGAATATTTTTGTTTCCTTTGTCTTTAACTGTAAAGCAGATTTCAGTATTGATTTCTTATTTATTAAATTTATGCCATCCATATTGTTTCGAAATGACTCTATGGGCTCTTTTTATTAAATCTAGTCCATTAAATCTGTTCTTTATCTTCAATGCACACACATATGAAATATAAATGATACCATATATTGTTGGCTTGATGATTTTGTTTGCCTTTTTTTAGTTTAATTGGAATCTTGCAAGTCGTTCACGGTCCGTATTTCTGGTTGGTTCCAAGTACAAATGGTATTCATATGGAGTAGGTTGTCAAATCCTCCTCCAATGATCCCCTTCTTCATCTATTATGCCATACTTCTGGGAGTAAAGTTTCCCAACAATATAGCTTCTAACATTATTAGGTTCATAAACCTCTTCACCACATAAGGGTGTGTGATTAAATATAGGCACTTAGTGTCTAAACTGATAGTATTACTGAAAGAATGTTTTTGTTAAATGGAGAGATTGTGTTGGGTAAAGGTAAGGGAGCAATATCTTATAGACACATTAGACAATCTTGCTTATATATCAAAGTTTGAACTAGATACAAAACACAAACACACTAATATAATAGATGCCTGCTGACAAAACAGCTGTTCTGCTCCAGCTGAAGCTTCTCAACTGTAATCAAGATTACCACCAAACTAATGTTGAGGTCAAACTGTTAATGCATGTCGAGCTCCCAAATATGTAGAAAGAAGACTGAAAGGCCAATGTAAAAAAATGAATCCATATGGCTTACAAACAAAAGAACGTGCATTTCTTTAGCTTGAATCAAATGTTTGGCATATATTAGGGATTAGCAAGTCAGTCTTTCTCATTGGATAGTAAACAGTTGGAAAACCATAGTCTACTTAGCCAGTATTGATGAAGTCTCTGAAAAACACAATTGGCAGCTACATTTATTGCAAGCCCAACATAATCTCCTTTAATCAAATATCAAGATGCTTAGAATAGCAGCGAAAGTGAAATACAAAACAAACTGACTTCTTTCAAGCGCTGCCTTTCATGTTGAAGCTCGGAAGCAGTTATGCCATTTTATCAAGTACCGGGGAAAACACGATAAGGTTCTTTTTTCACCTTGCTATTTGCACTAATCATGTGACAGGAAAAGATAACACCGAAAGTTTTTTTCTTCTTTCTGTATTGCTATTGTGGAAAGTTAAATATATTCAAAGAGTGTTGTTTCAAAGTACATTATTCTACTTTTAAGTATATTCTGCAATCTAATCATTTTCTTTTTACTTCCTAGAACATTTTCAGTACTGTTAAACAAATATATAGGTGAAACAATCTTGTCCATTTAAAAAAAAACTCACAATGCAACTAATTATTATGCTCATATAAGCACTGGAGTAACTAGATGTTGTCTAAGAAGTATACAATCTCAAAGATTGTATGCTTTGGTGACAGTCTTCAGTTCAGAAAGATAAGGGGAAAGCGTTCCTAATTTGAGAATGACAATTAGCATGCTTACAAACGAGTTATTATTACATCACATCAAGCTGGTATTTTAATGATAGCAATGGTCTCAAAGGAAAATCAAAAACAGAAATCTACCGTATTTTTCAGAGTATAAGATGCACCTTAGTTTTGGGGGAGGAAAACAAGGAAAAAAGGCCTCTGCCTCCAAGCAATTTGCCAAACAGCAAACAGCACAGATGATATACACTGTTTGCTGTGTATGTCTGTGCATGTGTGCCTGACCCATAGAAATGTACATTATGCCAGAAAGTTTTCTTAAATGTAGTCACACTAACTCCTCTCAATTATTTAAATAGATCTACTCCAAGGTAAGTCAGTATTTAACTCTAATACTAAACAGGACACTTACATTTCAGACTATACTTATACAGAGCTGTTAAAATTAATTAAAATTTCTGGAAGTATACATTATTCTCTATTATTTAAAAGAAGATACAATAGCACTGGGCCTCTTAAGAGCGAGCATTTATTTTAAAAAGCTTCTTTATTTTGTTAAGTTGTCTAGATTTACAGGGGTCTCCAACCTTGGCAACTTTAAGACTTGTGGACTTCAACTCCCAGAATTCCACAGCCAGCAAAGCTAACAAAGCTGGCTGTGGAATTCTGGGAGTTGAAGTCCACAAGTTTCAAAATTGCCAAGATTGGAGACCCTGGCTCTAGAACAATAATAAAGCAGTCCTTAAAAAATAAGTCTAATAATTTGAACATTCTACAGACATTTATAGTTATTCACTTACCCCCCCCCCTTGCATCCAGTTCAGCAGAAAATAAAAATCTTCATGTCTCTCCCAGATATTTGCCTCTTTGCAAGCTAGTTTCACTTTCATTTTAGCACGTGGCAAATCAGCTGTAGGTCGGGAAGCTGCTAATGACTTGCTTGGTTTTACAGGCTCTTCCCTCTTTGCTGCAAACAGGTAAATTGCTGGAAGACAGAGGCCAAAGGGTGGGGGTGGCTGGGTGGGTGGGTCTACATTCGGTGTATAAGACACACCCAAGTTTTCACCTTCTTTTGGGGGGTAAAAAGGTGCATCGTATACTCCGAAAAATACGGTATATAACTAGAAAATCAGTGCACATTTATGTCTAGATCAAAATTCTTTAGTTTTTAAGTTCAAAGAAGAAAGTATTATAAAAATGAACATGCAGAAAATGATAGCTAATATATTTTGTACAGTATTTTAACTGTACAAAATTTTAACTTGTACAGTACTTTAACCCAAATCAACATCTAAAAAGCCACATACAACAGGCGCCATATAAATACCACCACACACAGAATAGCCCAAAGTACACATTCTGCTACAGAGAAGTTCCCTGAAGATGGGCTCCAGCATGAATCCGAAAGCTCAGAAGACTAAACCGACCCAGATTGGATCCTGCAGTATTTTAACTCAATAGCAATGCATGGAAATTCCTGTACTTTTTTAAAGCCTGACTTTGTTCCCTAAAAAGCCCTTCTGGATTTGTAATGTGCATGCAATAAAATAAAGAAACACAAAAAGCCTATTTTTGGAATGTTCCGCAGTTGAGGACAATTGATGTTCTACAAAAGACTTTTGGCCCACAAAAGTCAAGTGGGACTCCTCTATCTCCCTGAAGCTGTGTCTCCTGCAGCAAATAGCTATTTAAAGCTCTACCATTCTATGCTTTTTTCCCCTGCACCTTGAAGTTTTTTGCCAATGAAAAAATACATTCAATTAGCAAAGTCAGCTTCAAGAGAGCAACACCTGCAAAATGCTTCAAGTCCTCAAACAGCTGCTCTTTGAAAATCACTTAACATCAGTTGGTGGCTTTAAGGAAGAAGGCATTCTAGTTTCTACTTACTGAGTTCATTCAATCAGATAGGGAGAAGGTTGAACAATAAGGCAAACCTCTGGTGGGATCTAATTCCCCATACTTATTGAGTATGTCAACTGTTAGAAAGAAAATAAACCCAAATAGATATTTTAAATCTGTTTTGGATGCAACACATTCATGTTATTACATTTTTCCTAAAAACATTTGTGAATATTTCCATATAAAAACATAAGATCTCAAGATCTACAACATTTCCACAGGTACATCTGTGATGAGACAGAAAGCATACACATCATAACAGATTACTTTAAGAAGCATTGTGATCATCATCAAGCAAGCAAGCCTACAGAATCTGTGACCTGTTCATTCAAATATAACCTGTCTAAGCAGGATCGTTTGCCAGGTGCTCAATATCGCCCCCTACAGTATTTTTATCCATGTCCACCAGATGGTCCTTATTTTTTAAAAAAAACTACTACAATGTTTATAATATCTACATATTTAACCATATTAATATTATAAAAATATTTTAAAATATGTTCTCAAAACTTCCCTGAAAAGAATTCAAACATTTGCTTTGCTTTATTTCAGTCTAGAGATGATGTTAGCTAGAACAGGGGGTCTCCGGCCCCCTGTCCATGGGCCGGCACCGGGCCATAACATTCCAGAAACTGGGCTGTGCAAACAACCCATCTGCGGTATGCAGGCAGCACATGAAATCACACCCCCTCCGGTCCGCGGAAAAACCTTTCTCCATGGAACCAGTGCCATGGTGCCCCAAAGTTGGGAGCCTCTGAGCTAGAATGATAACAATGGTATCTTCAATTAAGCTGGATCCTTGTACTTAACTATATGATTAAACTGAACTTTATTCTTCAGCAAAAATCTCAATTAGGTGGTCTTAAGAAATACTAATACATATGTAATTGCAGATCTGCTTTTTTTCTATTAAACAAAAAATTAGACTGCAAGTCCTACTGTAATTAACTTCATTATGAAGATATCCAACTTGAAAGGAAGATACATCACAGTTCACTTCTTGATTCATATGTATTCAGAAGTGCAAATTTCATGTTCAAGTTAATTTTTGATATTTTTATAATTCACACAATTCTAAAACAGAAAAAATAAAAACATATGGAAAATTCACAAGGATGTACACACACACACACACACACACACACACACACACACACACGACTGAGTTCTAGTCCTTCCTTTAGGCATGAAAGCCATCTGGATGACTTTGGATCAGTCCTTCTCTCTCTCTCTCTCTCTCTCTCTCTCTCTCTCTCTCTCTCTCTCTCTCAGAGCAACACATTTCACAGGTTTGTGGTTGTAGGGAAAATAGACAGGCAGGAAAATTAGGTAGGTTTGCTATCTTGAATTATATAGAAAAATGTGGAATAAAATATAATAGTCATAATGATAATATTCCTTTTACTGTTAGGATTCACTATATAAATCTACATTTGCTAAATAAATATAGATTGGCTCAGCCTGTAAAAGAATGCAGCCTGGTATTCGCATGTCAGAAATGGATTAGAAAAGGACCCCAAAGAAGTAATTCAACCAGGGCCCATTCATTGATACACAGTTGTGAGATGGCTGTTTAAAATGAATTGGATAAATTCACAAGTAATTTCTTCTGGTTGCTCTTCACTACTGCATCTAAATAGAATTTCTCCACTCAGGGAAAATACTCTCAACAACACTTGCAGTTGGTGGCAGAATGGTCCTGACAGGAGCTTCTGATTTCTACTTTTTTTGGAAGGTGGGAAGGGACTTTCAGACACTGTTGACTCCTGGGAAGTCTTTGGACAATTCCCTGCAGTTTTCTTGACAAGATTTTAGAACCTCTTTGCCCTTGTTTTCTTCCTAAAGCTGAGAAAGAGTAACTGACCCAAAGCCACTCAGTTGGCTTGGCACCTAAGGCAGGACTAGAAGTTCCTGGTTTTTAGCCTGAAGCCTTAACCATTGCACCAAACTGGCTCTTTCTGGCTTGTACACAGCCAGAAGCAAAGGAGAACCATGTTTCTGCAGTCCAGAAGAGAATTTCAAAAGATAAAAGCTTAGGTGACAAGCTTCAATTGCTGAGATCACTCCTGCTATAGAGGCAACCCTGAGACTTAATCCCTTTTTCTTAGTGAAATACTGCATTGACTGAATTCCATTGCATTACAGAATTATAATAGAGAAGAGAGGCCAGTTCTCTCTTTAATTTGGGCCGTTCTGTGCTAGACAACTCGGTGGGCCTGGGCCAGCCAACTAATTCTCATGCCCTTATTAGCTCAGAATATGCAGAGCAAAGGAAGACAAAATTACTGGGAATGCGTTGTGTTAGTAGATAGCCTCCGCAACCATCTCATTGCTTCCAAAGATACAATCCAGATTGCAATCGCAGGCACCTCGCGATGCCAACCGGCAGAGAACTGCACTGCAGCCCTGGGCAATCCGGAGCCCTCACAAACAGATAAGGAACCTGCGGGGATGACAGACAGCCGTCCAAACGGAAGGAGGGACACGAGCCCGGGTGGGAGGGGTAGGTGGCATTTGGAAGCAGAGTCCCTCGTCTCGCGCTTGGCAGCTCGTGGCGCTCTCGCGATGTTTCCCCGCCGCGGCTGCTGTTGCCGCCTCAGCACCTTCGTTCGCCCTGTCACTCCGCGGACCCGGCTCCATGGCGGCGCTGCGAAGTCTCTTGGGCTGGCGCCGTTGTCGTCTCCCCCCGGAGACGGCCCCTCGCCGGCCACTGTGGGGCTTGAAGGCCGCCGGCCGCGAGGGGACCCCGAGTGGGCTGAGCATCGCGGCCGCGGGGGCTGCTGGCGGGGCGCTCGCTTGGCTCGCCTGCTATCACTACTACGACCGCCGGCCGCACCAGTCGCCCCCCGCGCTGGGGCTCGGCAGCCGGAGGGACCGAGGAGAAGCCGGGCCGCTGAGCCAAGGCCGAGGACTGCAGCCCATCCCTGTGGCGGCCGCTGCCAAGGAGATGATGGTAGGTGTCGGGGGACGGGACACACGACGTAGAGCGCGAGCACCTGCCTTGGCCCGCCCCTTCTCCCTTCCCGCTACAGAGGATGGGTGGATGGCGGATCCTCCGAGGATGCTGTCGGGAAGCCGGGGCAGAGATCGCCCGTGCTAGCCTTCCCTTTTTTCTATTCTCCCCAGCAGTCCTGGATGGGGGAAACTGCTCAAGAGGGACGCTCTTTGCACGTTAGTTCTCAGCTCTCTTTAAAGCCCCCTGGAGAAGAACAAGAGTTAGGCACCAATCAGTTGGTCAGAAATGGTGTAGGGTCTCCTGCTTGAGGGGGGGGGATTGGTTGGACTAGATGACCTACAAGGTCCCTTCCAACTCTGCTAATCTGTTAAATCAGTGCAAGTTACAAGTCGGGATCTGGAGACGAAGCAGGGGCTGGTTTTTTATGTATTTGTATTTGTTTGTTTGTCAAGCATATACAATTATAAGCAAAGTATAAACAGTAAAACATGATTGAATATATATGTAATAGTACAAGCATGAATAAGAGTAAAAGAGGTATGACTATATGGGTACATTAGGACAGGAACGGTAGGCATGATTGTGCGCTTATGCACGCATGTAATGTTTCTTTATTCATGTCAGAAGCACCTTCAAATTATAGACCTACAACCTTCAACATAGAGCATGTAAAATAGATATAAGATAGATCATAAAAGTATAGCATCTGTAAAAAGTAATGTAAAATGTTGTTGTTGTTAGTTGTGAAGTTGTGTCCGACCCACTGCAACCCCATAGACAATGGTCCTCCAGGCCTTCCTGTCCTCTACCATCCCAAGGAGTCCATTTAAGCTCACGCCGACTGCTTCCGTGACTCCATCCTGCCATCTCATTTTCTGTCGTCTCCTTCTTCTTTTGCCCTCAATCATTCCCAGCATTAGGCTCTTCTCCAGTGAGTCCTTCCTTCTCATTAGGTGGCCAAAGTATTTGAGTTTTATCTTCAGGATCTGGCCTTCTAAAGAGCAGTCGGGGTTGATCTCTAGGACTGACCAGTTTGATTGCATTGCAGTCCAAGGGACTCGCAGGAGTCTTCTTCAGCACCATAGTTCAAAGGCCTCAATTCTTTGGCGCTCAGCCTTTCTTGTGGTCCAACTTTCACAGCCATACATTGCAACTGGGTAAACCATAGTCTTGACTATATGCACTTTTGTTGGCAGAGTAATGTCTCTGCTTTTTAGTATGCTGCCTAGATTTGCCATAGCTTTCCTCCCCAGGAGCAAGCATCTTTTAATTTCTTGGCTGAAATCCCCATCTGCGGTGATCTAGGAGCCCAGGAAAATAAAATCTGTCACTACCTCTATTTTTCCCCATCTTTTTGCCAGGAATTGAGAGGGCTGGATACCATGATCTTAGTTTTCTTAATGTTGAGTTTCAAGCCAGCTTTTGCACTCTCCTTTTTCACCCGCATCAAGAGGCTCTTTAGTTCCTCTTCACTTTCTGCCATTAGAGTGGTATCATCTGCATATCTGAGGTTGTTGATATTTCTCCTGACAATCTTAACAAAAAAAGTAAAATAAACAAGATTAAAACTAAATGACATTTAATGATGATGGTGATAATGTTATCCATTGGGTCGTGTCTGATTCTTGACGATTCTATGAGCCAGGTCTCTCCATATCTTCCAACCTTGCACCACTTTGAGTTTTTCTATGCTTTAGCTGGTGTCAGCTTTTACGGTGTCCAGCCACTGTATTCGTTGATGGGCTGGTTTCCTTTTACAACATTTAATGTTGAATGTCCTTTAGTGTGGCAAATACTTTCTGGGTTTAGTAATTGCCGGTACAGGGCTCACTGTTTTACTACTTTTCAGTAGCATTTTTGTCGTTTTTTTTTTCTCAGCAGTTATTCAAAATTAAAAACATAAAGAGAAGAGTAACCATAAGAGTCTGAAACAACAATTCTGGCAACTTCCAGTAGAATGACAAGGAGTTAGAGTTGGAATGATGGAGTGACAAGAATGAAGGACTGTATCCATTATAAATACAGTGATTGAAGTGACTGGGCTAAGGTTGGTTCATGAATGTTTTCTGGGTATAATGCTTCTGAAATAAAACTTGATACAACATTATTTTTTCTGCCCTAGATTGTGGGAAACTATAATATTTGCCTACATTAATATTCTTAATCATGGGCAAAATATGTGTAACCACAACCATGCATACATGGATACAGAAACATTCTATATTTTGGTCCTCAATAGTATAATGTGGATACTTTCTGCAAGTGAAATATGTTGGAAGTTTAAAAGGTGTTGATGGCAGGCAGAAAGCATGATGCTATCATTACCTGACCACTACAGTTTTCTGATGTGAAACTATTTTCCATTCATCTTGTTGGTGCTGATTTTTCCCCACAAGCCTTAAATTCCTAAAGTTGTGGGATTTAGTTATTTACATAGTTACAGAAAACGGTGAACATACTCAATGTTTCATTTTTCTGCATATACAATCACTACATAAAGAATGCCTAATATTGGCATATAGCTTGTAGCATACTTGCTATCTGTATTAGCACATTCTGATCCTATAATCAGACGTTGTTACAAGTAGTCCTTGATTTACAACCATTCATTTAGTGCTGCTCAAAGTTACATCAGCACTGAAAAAAGTGACTTACAGCCATTACTCACACTTATAACTATTGCTGCATCCCCACAGTTCTGCGATCAAATTTTGGGCACGTATTTATGACAATTGTAGTATCCCAGGGTTCTGTATTCATCATTTGTGACCTTTCCAGTTGGCTTATAACATGCAAAGTAAATATAAATATAAATAATATAATAATATAATATAATATAATATAATATAATAATATAATATAATATAATATAATATAATAATATAATATAATAATATAATATAATATAATATAATATAATATAATATAATATAATATAATATAATATAATATAATATAATATAATATAATATAATATAATATAATATAATATAATAATATAATATAATTATAATATAATATAATATAATATAATATAATATAATATAATATAATATAATATAATATAATATAATATAATATAATATAATCAGAGTTGGAAGGTACCTTGGAGGTCTTCTAGTCCAACCCCATGCTTAGGCAGGAAACCCTACACCACTTCAGACAAATGGTTATCCAACATCAATGGGGGAAACCAGATATGTTTAACAGCAATAAGATTCACTTTACTGCAGTGACTCACCTAACAACCATAGCAAAACAAAGTTGTAAAATTGGGCACAACTCAGTTAACAACTTCCCAGCAGTTATAGCTACCTTGGGAAGGTGGCGCAGTGGTTAAAAGCAGCACTGCAACCTTCAGTTGATTGCTAGTTCAGCAGTTCAGCTGTTCAAATCTCACCAAGCTCAAGGTTGACTCAGCCTTCCATCCTTCCGAGGTGGGTAAAATGAGGACCCAGATTGTTGGGGGCAATTTGCTGAACTCTGTAAACCGCTTAGAGAGGGCTGTAAAGCACTATGAAGCGGTATATAAGTCTAAGTGCTAAGTGCTATTGCTATTGCTTAGCAATGGAAATTCTGGTCCCAATTGTAGTCCCATGTTACATACATTAGTCATAATGTACTAATATACTAAGTCTATATGCTGGAATGTGCACAATTCCCTCATCTACTAAAAAAACCTGTAATTGTTTATGCATTATTACAAGATCTTACAAGATCTTTGGCTGAACATGCAGTGATATCTTACTATGAATATTATTATTTTAGGCTTTCATTTAAGTCTACAACAGCTCTCCAGACTCAAGTTGGTCTTTATTAGAACTCCCTGGCTCTAACAACATATTCCTGACATTTTTATTACTTTTATTACATTGCTTTTAGGATCTTCAGCACCTTAGGTCTAAATAATCTGACAGCAGGTATATAACACTTGTTTTTAAATAATAATTTCTAATCTTTTATCCAATTTCTAAGTGATACAATTTTTACTTTTTTCTTGCAACTTAAAAGTCAGAATGAATGGTTTATTTTTTGTGACATGTAGTTTCCCACTTTCATGTTTAAAATGACTCATCAATTCCCCCAAAACAGGCCAAAAATTTCAGGGCACACCACTTCTTATCATCAGGATACCTCTTGTAGCCTAACTAATAGGAACAAATAGGAACAAATGGGAGATTAGTAACAAATAGGAACAAATGGGAGATTTGTAAAGTAGCTTATTAGCTCTAAAGTTTGATGAAAAGCAGCAGAAACACCACAAGAATGGCAAACGTGATCTTCAAATGTTCTTAAATTCCAGCTGCCAGCATTTCTTTCCATTGGCTACCTTAGCTTCAGCTAAAAGGAATTGTGATTCATCGCATTTGAAAGGCTACATTTCCTCTCTCTCTAGTCTCTATGTTTCCATCAGATATTTTGAAAGCTGCCCAGAATTGTTAGAAGATTATGTCAGTCTGTAAATGCCATAAATTTATTTGTTTAAATCAACCTGATTTGTTTTCTGATTTTTCCACATATTTTATATAAGGCATTTTGCTTGATACAGTTTCTAAAAAAATTGAATACATGTCATGAAATTCATTTTTGTAACTGTAAAAATGGGTCGTTGAGTCCAAAAGTCCCATCATTACAATATGAATATGAAGTTACATATTGCCCATCATAAGCATGAAACAATTTACTTTCTGCCCGTTCTTGATTATACTTTTGCTGATAGTATTAGTGTTTGAAATTAGTTTTACATGTTGCACATTTTTTACTACATTCCCTACTATATCTGAGCTTCATTCCAGTCCCAGTAGAGATGTAGTCAGACCAGTTAGGGTATGTAATTATTTTATTACTTGTCTTGTTAGTCAAGTCCCATGGTGATATTCAATTTCAAGTGAAGAAGATGGTCATCTATTTCTAACCTTGTAATGTGAATCTCTGATGGATTGTTGTGAATAAACAATTTCTGTCCTTTTGATTAAAATTGTAAAGAACCACAAATAAGATCATGGAGAAGAAATGTGGCAGTTAGCAAAACATGAGCCCAGGAAAGGAAGAGAATGTAGACAGAAATTTAAATTGACTCTTTCTTAACTGTTGTTGGTGTAAGAGAAAGGAAGGGAAAATATTATCGTGCCTTCAAGCATGGTGTTACCCTTTGAGGTAGGTCAGGTCAAGAAGCAGATTCCATAGGACTGTGATGGCGAACCTAGAGCCCTCTCTGCGGGCACGCCAGCCATCGCCACAGCCCAGCTCCACCATGCATGTGCGCGCACTTCCTGCCGGCCAGGTGGTCTTTAGGTCTCTGCTGTGAATGCGTGAGGGGCTGGGCGCATGCGGGGGACGCATATGCGCATGCACGGGGTGCATGCCTGAGGGGCATGCACCCCGTGCATTGCATTTTGGGGTCTCACGCGGTACCCCCGCGCCCTGTTTTGGCTTCCAGGTTGGTGCAGGAGGCTTTCCAGGCACAAAACAGGGTGCACAAGGCCTCCACGCACACGAGGCCCCCCACACCCCATTTTGGACCTGGAAAGCCTCCTGCACCAACCTGGAAGCCAAAAATAGCCGAGAGTGGGGGCAGGGCGCATGCGCGGCGGGGAGGGCGCGCATGCATGTGTGGGGGCAGGGCACACAGGGGGGGGCCACGCGCACGTTGCATTAATTGTCGGCACGCAACGACAAAAAGGTTAGCTTTCACTGCCATAGGAAATACTGGAACTTTATTTATAGGTTCTGCTAACTGACTTTTGAAAGCCTGACACTGTTTTCCCTCCATCTTTCTTGTACCAGATAGAATCAAGATAGGGCCATTTTCTTTCTAATATTTCTTCCTGGCCTTAATTCATGTTGTGTAGGAAGCATTTTTATTTTGAGCTTTCAAATGGCTTATGTATAATGAAGAAAATTGTTCTTTTTTGTCATTTTTCAATGCTTTTTCATGTTTTTCCCATTGAAATTGTAGATTGAAATTCAGGTTTTTGTAACTTTAAATATTGTCACCTTTCATAATTTTAGGCCTAAACACAGATTGCTTCTTTTGAATTTATTTATTTATTAAATTTATATAGCCACCCATCTCTCATATATGACTCTGAATGGCTTTTAAAAATTAAAAATGACGAGAACAATAAAAGTATAAATAGAAACAACAAACATTCAACTATATTAAAACCACTATTAAAAACTCAATTCAGCCTACACATAATCACAGTTAGCAGGAATACATCCCATTCAGTAAAGCTACTGGAAAAGCTCTCCATTACCTCTATCCCCCAAAGCACAGTGATCCAGTCAGGTCTTCAGGACCTCTCTAAAGGCCAGAAGGATAGGGGCCAATCATAAGTTCCAAGGAATGATGTTCCAAAAGACAGGTGCTATGGCAGAAAAGGCTACTGGATCCTGTCAACCATGGAATGTTAACTGACAGGCTTTATAACATGCTTCTCCTGCCAGATCTGATGGGACAGGTAGATGTAACTCGGAAGAGATGGTTCCTTATTTTCATCAGGAGTCTTAGGCTGTTTTATAGAGGTAGCTGGCCTTCCGGAAAGCCATTAAGACATGGCTCTTCCTGCAGGCAGGGGTCTGAGACAATTTTATATCCAAGATCTCCCCCTGTATGTAAGTTGTTGGACGTCTTTTTAAACCTTTTAACTTTTTAAAACTGTTTTTAAATAAGTTTATTGTTTAGTGTTCTCTTAAAATGTTGTACGCTGCCCTGAGTCCTTAGGGAGTAGGGCGGCATAGAAGAACCTAATAATAAATAAATAAATAATATGTCTTAATTTTTTATTTACTAGTTTCTTAAGTTAGAGTTAAGAATTTATAGTTGCTTATAAATCACTTGTAGACACATTTCTTGTACTAGTCTGAGACCACAATAAAATGACGGATTATCTATAGATAGTGAGAAGTTCCAATTAGTTCCGACTTCCTATCGCATTTGCATGTATGCTGCATACAAGATTTTGTATGTGGTAAGAGTTTCTTATTATATCTTCTGCATAGAAATTCATGGTGTTTTGAACTCATCCTTCCAGCAGGATGTAATGTGTGTCTTGTTGCAAACTTTAAATGCTTTTTTCCTGGCACCTGGCCATAATTTTTGCACACAGTTAGATAAATACTATTTTTAAAACAAATATTTTAAGAATTTGCCAACTGCAAATTACATTTGCTGGATAGATTTTTTTAAGTTTTAAAAAAGTGTCTATTTGGAAAGAAGTATCAAAGCTGGATTTGGGTTAATTTACATCCAGGGTACCACTGGACATGGAACCACTGATTGGTTCAAAATTGGGAAAGGAATCCAGCAAGGCTGTATACTGTCGCCCGGCCTATTTAACTTATATGCAGAGCACATCATGAGAAAGGTGGGGCTAGATGAATCAAAAGTTGGAATTAAGATTGCCGGGAGAAACATCAACAACCTCAGATAAGCAGATGATACCACTCTAATGGCAGAAAGTGAAGAGGAACTAAAGAGCCTCTTGATGCGGGTGAAGAAGGAGAGTGGAAAAGTTGGCTTGAAACTCAATATTAAGAAAACTAAGATCATGGCATCTGGCCCTCTCAATTCCTGGCAAATAGATGGGGAAGAAATGGAGGTAGTGACAGATTTTATTTTCCTTGGCTCCAAGATCACCGCAGATGGGGACTGCAGCCAAGACATTAAAAGACGCTTGCTCCTGGGGAGGAAAGCTATGGCAAATCTAGACAGCATACTAAAAAGCAGAGATATCACCCTGCCAACAAAAGTGCATATAGTCAAGGCTATGGTTTTCCCAGTTGCAATGTATGGCTGTGAAAGTTGGACCACAAGAAAGGCTGAGCGCCAAAGAATTGAGGCCTTTGAACTATGGTGCTGAAGAAGACTCCTGCGAGTCCCTTGGACTGCAAGGCGATCAAACTGGTCAGTCCTAGAGGAGATCAACCCCGACTGCTCTTCAGAAGGCCAGGTCCTGAAGATGAAACTCAAATACTTTGGCCACCTAATGAGAAGGAAGGACTCACTGGAGAAGAGCCTAATGCTGGGAATGATTGAGGGCAAAAGAAGAAGGGGACCGCAGAGAATAAGGTGGCTCAATGGAGTCACTGAAGCAGTAGGCTCTGGACTCCAGAGTATGGTAGAGAACAGGAAGGCCTGGAGGAACGTTGACCATGGGGTTGCGATGGGTTGGACATGACTTCGCAACTAACCGCAACAACATCCAGGGTAACTGTGTCAGCGGAGTCAGAAGTGTTTTTATTTTATAAACATCAATATGAATATCTAAGCTATAAGAGGTAATATGCACTTCATATTACTTTATGATTCTTACAATAAATAGTTTACAAAATGTACATTATATATGTACTGTATATAAATATTAAGGTATTTTGTTTGCTCAAAGAGCTGAATTGACAATTGTAGGTATATTCCTAATAAATAAAGTTATATCAACTCTAGATAATCATAAGCACCCTCACTGTGAGATGAAAAGCCACTATCTTCCTCTGCATGGTTACATGTGCTTGTCCTAAACTAATCAGTGTGGAGCTCTACAGGGGTGGGTTCTACTTACCTTCCCTACCGGTTCGCATCGCATTGGAAGTGTGTTTAAACTAAGTGAATATATGGATTATGCTATCAATCCTGACTCCGTGTTTTCTAATTCTGTTAGAAAATAGGTATTAAAAAGATGCATTCTGATGAAACATAGAAGTACCAATACAGAAGAGATTCCAAATCTACCTTCCTTGTGTAAATGATAACAGATATAATACATAAAGACAGAACACCGAATAAACTCTTGTCAATAAAAAGAAAGTAATACATTTATTCTAGCATTTGTATTCCTTACATGCAAAATTAACAGGTGATTCATACTTTGTGTGAAGACATGATTTATCTACCTGTGATTTATTGAATAAATTGATAGACAATGAAATATTCATATAATACATTAGTGAAAAACAAGCAAACCACCTTGTGGCTAAAGCAATAAATGCAGCAAGATTGTTTAACATTTGAAAGGATATACAAGCATCAAGCTACTTGTCCTGGGAAACATCAATATCTTTCTGGGCATTGTGTGATTGTAAATGCTTGATAATGTACAAAAGCAAACAAATATTCATTTTTAATTAGTCTACTTTTTTAATAAAAATACTTCCGAATGGTTTGCATTTTGAGAATGAAATATACTGTATAAGATCTGATTCATGGGTGAGAGGACAAGTAATATCCCCAATATTTTGGTTATTGAGCTATAGTAATGCTTGATGGACATGAGTACAATGAAATATTATAATTTTCAGGATTATACATATACAGTATATGAAATAATTTCTGGATATATAAAAATTATATACTGTAGTTAAGAAAGATCAAATATCAGGACTATTACTATTTTCTAGTCCAACATTTTTAAATACCTTTTTTCTGTTTGGGGATTTTCCCACACTAAAATGGGATGTTTAACCTCTTGGCCACCCAGCATGCAAACAAAATTATATCACTTTTATCTACTTGGGAGCATACCGTGGTAGCCTGAGGCCAAGCAAAATGAAACTTTTCAAACTACTTTCTTTGCTTTATATAGAATATACTCATTTCAAACTTATTTTATATAAAGGAATGTGAAAATTGCTCTGAAATCCTTTTAAAACATCCTCAGATAAAAGTTGTAACAACTTGGCTTGAAGGTTGATAATTCCATATGAAATTTTGTGAAGAATATGCTTTAATTTACTATAATTTTAATGGAAAATTCAGTTGGATCATCACAGTTAAATTGTAATCCTGTGTCCGTATCACTTTGGGTTAACGGCAGCTGGTACCTATTTTTATTATCTCATAGAATTAACTTTCTGAATGTTCTGTTTTCCCTGTGGAAGTAATATATATTAAATTAGAATGTAATGCTTAGACTACTGATAATGGATATTATTGTTGAATTACATCTCTTACCCACTCATGGCATCAGTTTCCATACAGTAGATCTTTTATCTAGTGTTTAGTTCTTTCACCGTGGGAAAATCACTTTTTTTTCCCTTTAGAGGGAACCTTTTGAATCAATGACCTTAAGGAAACATGAAACCAACTCTTGGCAATGAACCATTTGTTTCTTCTTTTTTAATCTAGGAAAGAAGATGATGTCATGCTTACCAGAGTTTAAATTCATCTGAGAACTTGATTTAGAGTTAAGGAATTCTCAGCAATATTATAATTATGAATGGAATATGACTGGAATATGAATATGTTTTATATTGTATATTGTTTTAGTCACATTATATACATTGGTACATCATTTTTTTTCTGAAAAGAAATAGTAACTTCTTTATCCAATAGATGAATCACATGCATATCAACTACATTACCACTTTAGAAGAAACATGACTATAAAAGTGAGAAAACGATGTCTCTCCCACTCTTGGGATGTTTTGTCACCCACAGATTTAAAAAAAAACATGGATTAAAATAATGTTCCTAAATTTAAAAATATGTTTATAGACATAAACATATTCTACCAAATTGAGGAAAGGAGGGATACTATTTAATTGATCAGATTTTGCAATTATAAAATTATATTCTGTTTAACTAGGAAGCATATCTTCTGCTGATTAGATTGGACAAGGATATTATTATATTGTAATCTTGTTACTTAATAAGTTAAACATTGCAAGACTCATTCATGCTTTTTTTACAAACATTTTGACAAATTACATAGTTATTCTGCACATATCCTATATTTTTTGCAATTGTTATATTATAAAAATGAGGTGAAGAAATAGCTAAATTACTATATTCTAGGTTTCATATTTTTCATTATTCAACACGAGCAAGTAGCATCCTTATCTGCAATATAACAGGGAGGAAATGAAATTATACATATACTGGGGGGAAACTAAACCAAGTAAATGCATTTGTTTACTTGATAGGATGTTTATAAACACATGTGAATGCTGATGGACAGGAAGTGAGTACTGTGTGGGTAATGTGTGGCCTTTATATATAATAAAGAAATACATATCCTAAGTGAAGTAGCCAAGAAGCTCAGAAGAGTTAACAAGTGTGCTTTTGTTCCAGAAGAAAAGAAAACTGATCACCGTGTACTTCTCTAGAAAAGAAAAAAGCATATAGTAGAAACAAGAGGAGCGTGTGTGCCTTTGTACATGTGCGTGCATGTGTATGTATATTCTCCCAGTAATAAATAGCCAAGCAAGGTTACTTACATCATAAGCATTCGTATATTTGTTCTTTGAAAAGAACACTTTCAAGTATTGCTGCACCAGTATTGGTAAGATGTAAGAACTGGTTTTGATTAACTACAAACTATTGGTGGTCATGCCAAGGATTTCCTGCTTGATCAGGGGGGTTGGACTATTATTCTATATGAATAATATACGTTCTGAATAATGTTACTTACTCTGAAAAGGAATAACAATAATGTATGTACCAATATCCCAACTATAGTTTTGCAATTGCCCTGGTAGGTACACATCTTCTCTGATAGGTACCTACTGTACATCTAATTTTGAAGACTACAAACTTCTGAATAAGAAATATATAGGCAAATATTCATATTTATCAGGCAATATAATTTTAAAAATGTTACTGACCATTGATTACATGAAAACAGAATGCTATGTTTAAAACTTTTCATTAATGTATTAATAGTAAATAGGCATATTTTTCACTGTATTTGAAATCAAACCATGCACAATAATGTTACATTTATAGAAGTTTAAAGAAAACCTATTTTGCATGAAAATGATCTTGATAATTCCTGATATGATAACTATATAAATCTTTTCTTTCTTCTGAAAAATACTGAAAATAATTTATTGATTATGAAAGGATCGTCATACTACATTGTGTAAATATGCCTCTCCGGAGTGGTGCCCTTAAGTGGCTAATTGCATGAAGAACATGTACTATTCCATGTATTATACTTCTTCAGCTTGGATTAAGACACAGCTAAAAATTAAGAAAAAAAATGTTCCAAATTGAAGTTACAGCCCAATTCAAATGTTCTCTTCAAATGTTCTCAATGGCCTGTGATCTAGAGTAACAGAATATCTTGAGTAGTCTGCTTTAGAAGATAGTAGGAACTAGAAACAAACCTTTTATTTCCTTCTTTTACATTGTAGGCTAGGGTGTCAAACTCAAGGCCCACGGGCCGGATCTGGCCTGGGGGGTTCTTATATTTAGCCCACAGGACCGCCCTGGAAACAGCGAAGGAGCAGCCTGTGGTGCCTCTTGTCAGCGAAAATGGAGCTCGCAAGGGTTGCAGGAGGTCGTTGCAGCAGAAAACGGGGGTGTGGGTGGCCCTCCCAAGCTCTGTTTTCGCTGGCAGAGGGTTGCAGGATGCTGTCACAGTCGAAAACGGAGCTTGGGAGCCTGTTTGTGCTAGCAGAGCGCTTGGGCCCCACACGAGTGACGTTGAGCTGGCCATGCCCCCCCATCCCCTGATGCGGCCCTCAATGAAATCGAGTTTGACACCCCTGTTGTAGGCTATCAAACATGTGGAATCGTGTATGATCCATGTTGATGTAATCTGCCCTTATGTACAATCTCCTCAAAAAATGCAGAGAAGATTTTTAAACAATGCCTTAAACATTCCCTTAGCAAAAAAAATGGAAATACAGTTGAACAGACTTTTTATCAGAATGCTGAATAAATAGCCCCAAAACTGAATTAAACACAGAAGCATTCAAACATATGAACATATTCAGCAGGAAACTAATATAACTCCTGTTTTACATTTATAAAAATTATCAGTTAATCTGTTCAAAACAAGGCGTTTCATTGGTGCTGGTGATCTCTAGCAGCACCATAGGAAAGGGAATCTTTCTGAATGAGAAAGATATAACAGGAGAAAACATTAGAAAAACTAATCAACTATTTTTACAAATAAAGTTAGACCAAATATAAATTTGATTCAGGTCTGCTTCTTTCATTTATATAATAAAGATGTGAACCAGCAACTAAACATTGAAGTTGAAAAACAATAAATATCCAGTATGCCACAGAGTGATCCCGGAACATCAATTTTAATTTAAAATGCAGAGAGAAATTGACAAAGAAAGCTAGTGCCCAGAATACCATTATCTAAAAGCTACAAATTCCTATTGGTAGGATTTAACAACATTTACTAGGTCTACCTTAGTTCTGTTATTCCACATCTGAGAACATATACTTGATGTGGAAAAAAAATAGGAAAAAAATCCTTTTCTGAATGACAGGTACCTTTTAAAACAAGTAGATTGTAGGGAATCCCTCTCCACATATCTAGAGAACTATAGTTCATCAAAGTGAGAGAAAATAATTGATGTTTGTTTCTTTTAGGAACAAAACATTGAATATAAGATCTGCTAGAGAAAATATATGGTAGGCACAAATAAAAAACACTGGACATAGTGGTAGAGGAATTGATATTAAAGAGCAAAGGAAGAATGGGTAATTTAAAAGGTTCTAAATCATATGTGTATTAACACAGTTAAATGAGGACAATATCCTTGGCCAGAAATTAGTGACTATGAACTTTCCCTTGTTATGGGCAGATTGTTATATGCCCTTACCGTACAACCTCATTATGGCCAACTCATGAACACTGCAATGTGCACTGTGGAGGAAAGAAATGCATGGTGAATATCTAAGCAATAAGCACTTAGATTTATATACTGCTTCACAGTGCTTTACAGCCCTCTCTAAGTGGTTTACAGAGTCAGCATATTGCCTCCAGCAATCTGGGTCCTCATTTTATTGACCTCAGAAGGATGGAAGGCTGAGACAACCTTGAGCCAGTGAGAATCGAATTGTTGGCAGTCGGGAGAATTAGCCTGCAATATTACGTTCTAACCACTGTACCATCACGACTCACTGAGAAGAAAATGATTTTAATGTGGAGTTCTTGCTGCTCTGTGTGTTTGGTTGTTTGTTTGTAGACATTTCATTCCCCAACTACATAACATCATCTAGTCTACTAGATGTACACTAAATGATATTGACTAGTTGGTTTAATGAAATGACTACAAGCTAACAACCAAGCTCACAGAGCACCTAGGACTCCACAATTCAAACAATTTTATTCTATTGGAGATGATATCATCTCACATAAGGGTGTTTTGCTTGGTTGAATTGGCACCTGCATCCATCTTTAACTAACTGAGCATCCTCTTCAGGGCCAGCAACACCAGGCAGCTGCAAGCTGTACTGCATTGCCAACCACAATGTGTCCTCCTGAGACAGAGAGAAACAAGTAGTAGCAGGTATAGGTGTTTTCCAGTGTGGAATTTCAGTTTTTTCCTTCCACTTAACTTTTTTGACACATATTTCTAACTTCATTTGCCCTTCCTTTATGCTGGAGAATCTGCCTTTGCTCACTTTTCCGTGTTTCTCTTATTTTATTTTAACTGCAATTGTCTTTCAGCCTTGCCATTTTGGGAATACTGTTTTGAAGGGAACTGTTGCAATAGCAGTCAGGTTTTTCATATATAAGTGTAAGGGCAGCATATAATTCATAAATCCATTTGACAGTCTTTTTAAGAATACATATTTGTCATTTCATTGTGCCTTTTAAAATAAATAGTTATTAAAATGCTACGTCGGGTGAAAATATTATGATATAATAGATTCACTGATTTCTAAAATCTGCAATGTAATAACAAATTTAATGGGTGTAAATTCTGTAGCTAATGAGCTGCAGAGAAATTGATTGTGTACATGATATTTGTCCTTTTATTTAAAATAATCCCAAAGTTTGTTCTTTGTGTCATCCACAAGGAACTTGCTTTCAATAATTTTTTTCCCCTGGATGTCTAATGCAAAAGTAGTATAATATCAGGCTCTAGCTGATTCCCAGACAGGGGACAAGAATCAATATGCTTCGTGAAAATGAGAGAAGAGAATTGAATCCCTGAGCCTTCACAGGTAATGCTAGCCTTTCACTGAGCACCTGTTGATAGCCATGTGATGAACGCATGGCATAATAATTGTAAACAAGGTTGGTTCCACTGCAGTTGCCTCTTGTGGAAAAGCTTGCTTTGGTAACTAAAACTTTTATCTGTAACGAGATGAGATCAATAAGCTGAGGAAACAGAACTGGAAAGCAATTAAGAAATGGCAATATTTATTTTAATCAGACATTTGTAAATATTTGAAATGTCGAAATCAAGGGAAATTGCATTGCAGCTATAGCCCAGATAGTCATTACTGTCCCTGGGTTTTTTGGTGTTCTCACAAATAATCTTTCAACCATATTTGGAAGCTATGTAATTTGCCCATTTTCATGTGATTCAGGCAAGCGAAAACTACAAGTCCAGCAAAAATAACTAGAGATTCCAATCGCCTATAATATTGCCAGTCCTTTTATTTTACAGGTAGTACTTGCTTAACGGCCGTTCATTCAGTGATTGTTCAAAGTTAAGGTAGCAATGAATGAAAGGATTTAGGATTGATCCCTAAATTATGGCTATTGCAGCTATACGGACAGGCTGTCAAGCACTTGGATTTTGATCATGCCCCATGGTCACATGATCAAAACCCAAGCACTTGGCAGCCTGCCCATATTTACAACTTCAGGGGCACTTCATCTGTCCTCACTCACCAATCTGCTTCCCATTTTTGGCCCCCTGCACTCCATGGCCCTGCCATCCTATGTGACTTTTGCTGTCGTCTTGCTCTTGCTGCTGATCAAGTATGCCCAGCCTGGACCCATATGACGCAGCTGATGGCCACATGGACCCCTCTTCCCCAGATCAAACATAGTAATTTTCTCACAAGACCTGGAGAAGATGCCTTTACATGGCCAGAAGCTGCCTTGTGAATGGCCAGGTTGGGCATGCCTTCAGCAACAGAAGCAAGACAGTGGTTAACTGGGGTGATGGAGTGCAGGGCAACAGAGGCCTTGGAGTGCAGGCTGACGACGGTATTTAAGACTGAGCTTGGGCATCCTAGTTCCTTCCTAGTGTGGCTTTGCGCTATACTTTGCTGGGCCAGGCTGGGGCGTCCCAGGGCAGCTACAGCTTCATACCACACCTATTGGACTGGGTTGTAGCTTTGCAGAGATGCTGTGGCTTCACACCACACTGCTGAATCTGGCTGAGGCTTCCCAAGGTAGTTATAACTGCTGGGCTGCTGGGCCAGGCTGCAATGGCTGTGACTTCATGCTGAGCTGTAGGTCAGGGACTTCTTGCAACCTTTATATTCCATAAATGGATGGAGGAAGAAGAGGTTTAAAATCTAAATGAAAATCTTATTCAAGTTCAATCATAGATTCATGACAGTTTGCTTGATATTTAGAATAGAATAGAATAGAATAGAATAGAATAGAATAGAATAGAATAGAATAGAATAGAATAGAATAGAATAGAATAGAATAGAATAGAATAGAATAGAATAGAATAGAATAGAATAGAATAGAATAGAATAGAATAATAGAGTTGGAAGGGACCTTGGAGGTCTTCTAGTCCAACCCCCTGCTTAGGCAGGAAACCCTACACCATTTCAGACAAATGGTCATTCAACATCTTCTGAAAAACTTCCAGTGTTGGAGCATTCACAACTTCTGGAGGCAAGTTGTTCCACTGAATAATTGTTCTAACTGTCAGGAAATTTATCCTTAGTTCTAAGTTGCTTCTCTCCTTGATTACTTTCCACCCATTGCTTCTTGTCCTACCCTCAGGTGCTTTGGAGAATAGCTCAACTCCCTCTTCTTTGTGGCAACCCCTGAGATATTGGAACCCTGCTATCATGTCTCCTCTAGTCATTTTCATTAATCTAGACATACCCATTTCCTGCAACAGTTCTTCATGTTTTAGCTTCCAGTCCCCTAATCAGAGGTGGTATTCAGCAGGTTCTGACCAGTTTTGGAGAACCAGTAGCGGAAATTTTGAGTAGTTTGGAGAACCGGTAAATACCACCTCTGACTGGCTCCACCCCCATCTATTCTCTGCCTCCCGAGTCCCAGCTGATCGGGAGGAAATGGGGATTTTGCAGTATCCTTCCCCTGGAGTGGGGTGGTAATGGAGATTTTACAGTATCCTTCCCCTGCTATGCTCACCAAGCCATGCCCGCCAAGCCACACTATGCCCACCAAGCCACACCCACAGAACTGGTAATAAAAAAATTGAATCCTACCACTGCCCCTAATCATCTTTGTTACTCTTCTCTGCACTCTTTTTAGAGTCTCAACATCTTTTTTACATCGTGGTGACCAAAACTGAATGCAGTATTCCAAATGTGGCCTTACCAAGGCATTATAAAGTGGTATGAACAGTTCACGTGATCTTGATTCTATCCCTCTGTTTATGCAGCCTAGAACTGTTGGCTTTTTTGGCAACTGCTGCATACTGCTGCCTCATATTTAAATGGTTGTCCACTAGGACTCCAAGATCCCTCTCACAGTTACTACTGTTGAGCAAGGTACCACATATACTGTACCTGTGTATTTTGTTTTTCTTTCCTAAATGTAGAACCTTCCTTTTTTCACCATTAAATTTCATTTTGTTTGATAGTGCCCAATGTTCAAGTCTGTCAAGATCCTTCTGTATCTTAAGCATATCTTCTGGAGTGTTGGCTATTCCTGCCAGCTTCGTGTCATCTGCAAATTTGATGAGTTCCCCATCTATCCCCTCGTCCAAGTCATTGATGAAGATGTTGAAGAGTACTGAGCCTAAAGCAGAGCCTTTGGGTACTCCACTGCATACTTCCTCCATGAGATGCAGTTCCTTTGAGGACTACACATTGAGTGTGGTTGGTCAGCCAGTTACGAATGCATCTGGTGGTGATGCTGTCTAATCCACATTTTTCTACTTTATCTAGTAGTAGGTTATGGTCTACTTTATCAAATGCCTTACTGAAGTCCAAGTAAATTTGTCGACAGTATTCCTCTGGTCCACTAATATAAATGACTGTTCAGGTTTTTTTAAACTACTGAGGGTTAACTTGATAAAAAAAATCACTGCAAGACACAAGTTTTTAATTTCATTTGATGGGGATATGTTTTCATGAAAGTTTTTGAGGTTTGCCGCTAATTACAAAGATATTTTAATCAGATAATCTCCAAAAGTAAGAATAGAAACTGGACCCTTACTGACTCTTACCCATTACCTCACCAGTGCTTTTGTCTTCTCCGGGATCTCATTACATGCTGTATCAGGTGTGATTTTCATTGTGTTTCATAAAAATGTTTAAATCTGAATAATTTGGGCACAGTTTGTTTCAGACCAAGATGAATTCATAACAGCCTTGTGCGATGGAAGTTCTTTCTTTTACAAGCAGCTTTGCTAAGTAGTCATTTTATAGTAAAAAAAAACCACCATTTACTTTTTCTCAAGTTTCCTACTTCTCTGAAAAATGTAACCCATAATATTATCCCAATAGCTAAAATATCCTTGTTTTTACAATAAAACAGAATAGCTGCGATCATTACCATATAGGGCTAACGAATTTAAAGTATGAAAAGAGATTAAAAAATAAAGGAAAAGTTGAAATAATTTAGTATTTGAAACAGAGTTTTAGAAGCAATAATTGGAATAACTAATCACTTTTAAATTTTTTGCTGAAGGTCACAGAAAACAGACCAGATCATGAAGATTTAGAACTTTATGCAACTTCCCGGGAGCGGCGGTTTCTAACATTTGCCAGTTTAAAATTTGAAGGGCAGCTATTTATGACACCATATGATTTCATCCAGTGTGTTTCAAGTGATGAACCAAGACGTAAGTAGGATTTCTTTTTTAACTACATTATTCTTGCTGTAGTGAACTCTCATAATTAAAGCTTCCTTATTTGGTGGATGCACAGTTCAGATCTTCTATATTTTTGCAGTTATGTATTTAATAAGTAGATGCTATCATTGGTTGAATTCATAGGATATGTTAGGATCTTACGTTGTTGGTAATTATCAATTTTTGCTCATGGAGCTCAAATGCATTAAATAAGTTTCTTATCTTGCAAGCTGTGGGGCTTTTAAATTAGAAATTTTTAATACCCTATGTTGAAAATTAATATTCACTAAGTACAATGATATATCTCAAAGACAACTCAAAAAGCTGGTTTATAAAATATCATATAAAAATGAAAGGAAGGTAACACTAGATATCTATGGAGATTCTCAGTCATCCTGGTCATAGTTGTCCCAAAGGTGCTTTTTCAAGTCCGGTTCTCTCTTGAAAAAGCACCCATGGGTAATATTAGATATATTTTCAAAACTATCACATCTATTCAGAAATTGCAATGCCTTTCAACAGGGAAAACAAATATAGCTCTGAAGTGTTGTGGTTTCAGTCAGCAGCACAAGCTTGGGGATTGATGCAGCTGACTGCAGATAGGTATTATATTTGTGTTCACATGTAATTCAGGGACGGGTTCCTAATTTTTTTACTACCACTCTGTGGGCGTGGCTTATTTTGTGGGTGTGGCTTGCTGGCCATGTGACTGGGTGGGCGTGACTTGCTGGCCACGTGACCGGGTGGGCGTGGCTTCTCAGACTGCTGAAGGGAGGGGAACTGAGATAGGTCCTGCCGCTCATTTACCCTCCCCTCAGCAACTCGAGAAGCCTCAAACGTGCGAAAATGCCTAGGATCATCACCGCACGTTCATGGCTTCTCAGACTGCTGAAGGGAGGGGAATGGAGATAGCTCCTGCTGCCCGTTCTTTCAGCATCTCACGCGCTCCCTCCCCTGTGGGGTAGGAAGGCAGCGCATGCGCAGTGCTGGAAGCTCGGCTTCTGGGCATGCGCCAACTAATTCTTTTTTTAATGGTGGCGCCCAGGCACCGGCAACCGACTGCACTGGTACTATGACGTCACCAGCGGGCCGCTACCGGTGTTATAGAGTGGACCGCACCGGTAGGAACCCACCACTGATGTAATTTAAATCTATTTGGAAATAGAGTCAATAGTGTTCCATTGCTCTAATTAAGACAATTGTAACAAGTTAAAAATTCAGAATGTTTATTAACATAAACTCTGAACAAGACCAACTTGGTCATTTTTCTACATAGAAAAAGAAAGAAAGTAAAGTCAAGAATAAATCGATTTAAAGCCTACTGTATCTTGGTCTGGAAGCCAAAATATATGAAAAATGGCCTTTTGTGTATATTTTCTTATATCCCTGTTGAAGTTAGGGAAGCAAGAATAGCAGCAAAATGAACAGGAAGTGAATAGCAGCAGCCTAAATCCAAGGCTGCAATGATTATTTGAAATTACAGGTAGCCCTTATTTAGCAACTGCCTTTTAGTAACCATTCACAGTCACAGCAGTAATGAAAAAGTAACTTTGTGACCAATCCTCACATTTAGGACCTCCATAGAACTGTAAAGCAAAGGAAAACTGAAGTAAGATCATTTAGAGTCATAGTTTCATTTAGTAACTGCTTCTCCACATAATGACCAAGTTATCAGCCCCAGTTGTGGTTGCTGAATGAAGGCTACTTTCCGAGCTTTAGGACTCATGCTTGAGCCCATTCTCAGGAACTTCTCTCTACCGATCCAGATTGGATCCTGGAACATTATCAAATCCTACATATATATATATATATATATATATATATATATATATATATATATATATATATATATATATATATATATATATATATATATATATATATATATATATATATATATATATATATATATATATATATATATATATATATATATATATATATATATATATATATATGCCTTCATTCAGAAGGCTACCTATATGGAGTTTAAAGTCCCAGGAGAGGTGCTAATTATGATAGTTTTTAAACAACTTAGGGGCCCAAATGTAAGATTTAATTAACTCTAGTCAATATAGCTTTAACTAAAGGGCATATTCTTATTTTTAAGACTAATCATATTAACATTTATGAAAATATAATTACGAATGAAGGTGAATATATGTGTCCCAGGATAATATTGTAGGATCAAATCTGGGTCGGTCCAATCTGATTTACTACCAGCTTATCAAGTACTTAGGAGCAGCGCAAGCAAACAACAGCCAACAACTTAATAGCCAGCCATCAACACCCCAATCAACATGTAAAAACCCACATACAACAGGTACCATATAAATACTACACACAGACACTTCAAGTATGCACTCTGCTAGAGAGAAATTCCCTAAAGATTGGCTCCAGCACGAGTCCAAAAGCTCGGAAGACAAAACTTCTGGTCCCTGTGATCAATCCAAATTGGATCCTGCAAAATATATTAAAATTATTATAGTCAGTGCAAATTTCAGAAGAAAAGATAATCCAGTTACAGTCAGGTGAACTATTTTAAAAATATTTTTATTTAAAGCACTGCTTACAGTTATTGTATCATGGAATTCAGGTTGCTACTATTACCAACGTCAAAAATACTGAGGTCTTCTAAAATGGCACAACATCTAGTTTTACAAAGTAAAATTTTACATGGCCTGAGTCCTAGAAGAATTGTTCAGGTGTTACGTTTAGTCTATCCTTCGCTGTTCCCTTTTATACTGTATAATCTTATATGGTTTAATCTACTAGTTACTAGCCCAGACATATCTTTATATTTATGGTCAGGTTGTTAACCTATCATTAAATTCATTTGGATCTAACTTTATGATCTATAGGAATAAATTCTATTAAATTTTTATTTATTTATTTATTTGTAACATTTATTGGCCGTCCATCTTACCTCAGGGTAACACTGAAATATGAATTTTGCTCTAGGGATGCACTGAAAGCTAAAATCTTTTAGTTCTAGATTAAATAGCTAGCATTTTTAATTACAAATATTTAATTCTAAATACAACTTTAAGAAAATGTAAACTACTTCACATTATAATAACAATTTTCTATAAGTCTTACATATGTATTTCATCCCAATATTCTACAAGCACTCCAACAAAATTAGTTGTTCATTCAATATCATTTTTCTCTTTTTTCTTTCTTTTGCTTTCCTAGCTCGTCCATTTCAATTAATTTAGTTTATGTCAGCTACTAATCCCATTTTATTGCAGCAGCTCTATTTAACTCATTAAATAGAGTTACTTTTTAATGGATTTATATTTTTTAGATTATTTTTATAAACAGTGTGTTATTAAGTATTCAGATTTATTTTGAAAGTATTAGGTTAAATATTATCATTAATAATAGTGAATCTATCAGGCAAATACAGACTGCCAGGGAATGTCATGGCTATAACCTAGACTGGAAAGTCAAAAAGCACCTTGGAGTAAGACAATAGCAAACTAATTCATCATTACTGCTAAGAAAATTGCATGGACCAGTGCAATAGCACTTTTACTTATATACCGCTTCATAGTGCTTTACAGCACTCTCTAAGAGGTTTACAGAGTTCAGCATATTGCCCCCAACAATCTGGGTCCTCATTTTACCCACCTCGGAAGGATGGAAGGCTGAGTCAACCTTGAGCCTAGTGATATTTGAACAGCTGAACTGCTAAACTAGCAATCAGCTGAAGGTCGCAATGCTGCTTTTAACCACTGCGCTATCTCAGCTCCTGCGGTGGTGGGTTGCTGCTGATTCGGACAGGTTCGGTCGTACCGGTGGCAGAAATTTGCACCCGCTTGGCAAACCGGCAGCAATGGCCGGCTGTCCACGCCCCCGAACCGGTTCTTCGATCTCTGCAGCTGGCAAAGAACCATCTGTGCATGCACAGAGGCATTTGCGCATGCTCAGAGAGTCATTTGCGTGACGTGACGGGTGCGCGCGCAAAACACGCACTTCCATCACGATGCGAACCGGTAGGGAAGGTAAGTGGAACCCATCCCTGGCATGGACACGTCCATAAAATTTTACTATTTTTAGTGGAAAAGCTTTACAATTTTTCCTTCCCAAATTGTACTATTTGTGAATTACACCTTGGTTTTAATATTAATTTACCATACATGATATTCCCATATCAGTAAGATCATAGCAATAGCAATAGCACTTAGACTTATATACCGCTTCATAGTGCTTTACAACCCTCTCTAAGCGGTTTATAGAGTCAGCATATTGCCCCCAACAATCTGGGTCCTCATTTTACCGACCTCAGAAGGATGGAAGGCTGAGTCAACCTTGAGCCGGTGAGATTTGAACAGCCGAACTGCAGCTAGCAGTCAGCTGAAGTAGCCTGCAGTGCTGCACTCTAACCACTGCGCCACCTCGCAATGTTAGAGTAATAATAATGAACAGATTTAAAATGTGTTTCTAAAAACATTGAGACTAGAAAGGTTATTTCCTGACATGACAAGATATAGGATGAATATTGATCATGCCAGCCATATATAGTAGCATGTCATTAAATACTTGTTTAAGTAATTGGTTTTGTATTTGTTTTAGAGACAAAACAGTGGAAGACACTATCAAAACAGGTACGTTACAATTCTCTTCCAAATTAGGTTTTATACATTGACTCAAGCAATAGTAGCATTAGGCAAACTGTTCATTCTCAATTTCATGTATGGAAATAATAATACTGGTCTACAGTTGCTGAGCATGTGAGGTCTTATTTATATATTAAATTTTTATGCTGCCCATCTCCCCTGTAAGGTAACTTGGTGTCTTACTTTGCATATTTTATAATTTAATCTGCATTTTTATTAGAAATGTTTTACAAGTGTTTTTCAAGAATGTTTTCAACCTCAACATTCAAATTCCATAGGACCTGAACTTTTCTGTGACTGTACAATCCTGTGTTGTCTAGAAATATGTTAGTGGGTATAGCTTTGCAAATGCACTGAGTGTTTATTATGAAGACAATGTCATCATCTTTTTAAAAAAACTAATTTGCAGGAATTGAATCAGATACTTATTGAAACTCCACCAGTTTGGAAAGGATCATCAAAGCTCTTCAGGAATCTCCAAGAAAGGGGTACTGAAGAATATTTGCTTTGTAGAATATTTGGTTTGTAGAATATTTGCTTTGTTTTTGCTTCGTTTTTACTATGAAATTCTTTTGATTCTCGACTAGAGATTATAGTGTACCAGTACTACTAGTAGTATACTGTTAATTTGAATTTAAACATAAAATCCATGTCTATCTGTATCTTTTTTGAAAGAAAATGCAGTCAAAATTATCTGAGTTTGCTTTGGCATTTTTGTTTTCTCATCATCAATATGGGCAATATTTAAAAATTGTACATATGGTTAGTTGCTGACAACTGCAATTCAGACCAGATTTCTGGTTATGTGTTGCTACAGTCATAAGTTGAGGCACCCACATGTCTGGACCCAATTTTTTTAAACCCATTTTGTGATGGCCATCACCGTGGTCACTAAGCAAACACCACCGTTGTAAGGACAAACACAGTCTTTTAAACTGGCAAAAGGCATCTCAAATCATGGTCAAGATGACCACAGGACACTGCAACCAGTCATACAAAGGCGCCAGTTGCCAAGTGTCCAAAATGCACTCACATGACAGGGTGGTGGTGACTCGGCTTTAACAAGTTGTGAGAATAAAATTAGAGGAACCTTGTTAGCCCCCATGAATTCCTTGGAGCAAAGATGGAATGATATGCAAATAAATAATTTTACTATATCTTCAATCATGATTTGCTAATATTTAAGTAAAAATGATGCTAATTTGTTGATTTTCTTTTTCAGGTATAATTTCTTACACGGAATATCTCTTTTTACTATGTATCTTAACCAGTAAGCATTCAGAGTAAAATGTATTTTCCACAGATGCATGTATGAATGGGTGCAATGTTAATGTTGTATGTGTTAATTTGTAAGTAATTTGTTTTTGCAGTCTCCTAGCAAAAAGTTACTAAAAATAATTGAAGATACAAGTACAATTTCTTTAGATAATGTAGGATAATAGTTTAGCAGCTGTTCTGATAAAGTTATATCCTTTATTCTGCTGGAAAATACTGACATAGCAATTACTATAGTGGAAATGTTGAAAACTCCCTATTATTGATAACAAACAGTAACCAATAAAATTCAACTTTTCTCAGTTTTACATTGTTGGCCCCGATACTTGTGAAACAATCACCTGATCATACTTAGAAAGTATGTATGGGATTGTTTGGTTTAAAATTTTCCTAACTCAAAATTCTTTATATGGAAAATCAATTTACTCCCCAGTTCTTGGATAAAATCATCAACATCTCAGAATGGAAAGGAACTTCTCTCTAAATTCTCAGCTTCTGGTGTCTTGTGGTAAGGCAACAACCCAAAACTTAGTTAAATAGCTAGCTAGCTGTGCAGCACATTAATTTTTCCTTTACTTTGACAGCAACCACAGTGTGGATAAAATCTGTAAAGTATTATCTTGAAAAGAAATCAGAAGACTGATAGAGATTGGGAACAGAAACAACATAAACATGATACTGATGATACTGATTGGCAATGGGAACAGCAAACGTCACACTAATACTGTACAGTTTTTTGCCAACTCACGAAAGTGACCTCTTTAACTCAACATTTGAGTTATAACATATAGTTATAACTATACATTTATTAAATGTAAAGTGATTTAGCATTTTTCCATATGAGAGGCTTATGCTATACCCAAATCTTTGCTGTAACTATGTAGCCCACATCTAAAATGATATTTCATGGTCTATACTTTCTGGCATTCATATCATTGTACTGTTTCAGTAGAAGGCATGGAATATCAGTACATTTTGAAATATTGAACAATGCCACAAATTTAATTCTCTTTTTTGAAGAAAGACAAAACTCTTGTAGTATAGAAACAAAGGAGAAGTGAGTATTGGGCTACATTTTGGAGGTTGAGAATAACATTTGGAGGACTAGAAATATGAAAAAAGCATTCTGCTGGTATAATAATACATTTATGGAAAGGCTATTAGCGTTCTGCTGTCATTTAAAGTGGATCAAGTTCTCTACAGAGTGTTTGACCAAACAGGACCAAATTATGTGTAATAATAACGATTTTATAGTTGAAACACTGTACGTTCCTGTCAAAAAGGCAAAATGGGGCTGGCAGATTGATTTTACATGATATAAACACCTTTCTCACTTTAATACACAGGGAAGCATTTTTCATACAGCTAAAAATACATTTAGTAACAGGTTTGCTGAAAAAAGTGGTGTGGAGAAGAGTTAAGTATAAGTACAGAAATAGCATTCCTTTTTGTTAGTAATCTTAAGCAGGTCACCCCATTTTTCCTTATGATTTGGAGAGTGTTGTATTCATATACTGTAGCTGCCAGTGTAGCATACAACATGGCCTTTAGTTTCAGTAAAATTCTTAAAATATTTCTTTTCTCTTAACATCTTTTTTTATCATTCTTGACAGAACCACATGCTGGTTTTAGAATAGCATTCAACATGTTTGATACAGATGGAAATGAAATGGTGGACAAAAAAGAGTTCTTGGTGGTAGGTATGCTGCATGTTACTCTTTAAAATTGTTTCTTTTCTTTTTTTTAATGTTTTTAATATTTTTAAAATCTTTTCAAAGGCAAAATTATTTTTTCTAAATAAATGTTACTCAAATTCAAATTCTAAAGGAAAAAAAATCTCCCATTTAATAATATCTCCCATTTAACAAATTATTCTCCCAAACCTTTATGTTGTATAGGGTTTTTTTATTCTTTGGTTCTTCATTTGAATCTTTTCTACTTGCGTAATGTGACTTCTTCATATGATGATGATGTTGATGACGTTATGGTCAGTCGTGTCTGACTTTGACAATTCTATGGGCCAGGTCTCTTCATCTCTTCCAATCTTGCACTGCTTCTTTTTCTATGCACTGGCTGGTGTTAACTTTGATAATGTCTAGCCATCGTGATCATAGGTGGCCAGGTTTGCCTTTACTGCTAGCTCTTCCCAACATAATTACTTTCTTCAGTAAATTTCCCCATGTGACATGGCCAAAATAAGTGAGACACAGTTTTCTGATTTTTCCTTCTAGTGACATGTCTGGTGTTATGCACTCCAGTACTTTTTTTGGGTCACCTTTGCTGCCCAAGGAATATACAGCAGCTTTCTCCAGCACCACAGCTTAAATGAGTTGATTTTATTCCTGTCTTGCTTATTTAAGGTATAGGTTTCACAATCATAAGTAGCTACAGGAAACACAATAATCAAGCCTACTTTTGGTTGCCAAGCTGATGTTCTTGCTTTTCCATATTCAACTCATGTTCAACATTGCAATCCAATGGTTTATTTTTGCGCTGCATTCACCGCTCTGAGTGATTGGAGACCCTAGGAAAGTGAATTTTTCTATGCATTCTATCTGTTCACCATCAATTCCTATTTTGATGTTTCCATTCCTTGCAGTGGTCATGAATTTGTTTTTTTGATGTTCAGAAGAAGACCAAAATTCTCACTTTCTTCTTTGATTTTCTTGATCAGATGTTTCAGGCTTTTTGAGTGGAGAATTGCATCATCAGATTGTTGATGTTTCTTCCTTCAATCTGTATCCCAATTTTTGATTCTTCAAAATCTATCTTCCTCATGATTACGGTATTTCGGCATACAGGTTGAATAGGGAAATGGAGAGAATGCAACTGTGCCACATTCCTTTCTCTATCTTAAACAAACTGGTGTCTCCATATGATGTTCACACAGTGGCTGTTTTGTGCATAGTGATTGCACCAATTTGACCAGATGGTCTGGTATCCACAGGTTTATAGGGCTCCCCATAGCTTCTCATTATCTACACAATTGAAGGCTTTCTTGTACTTGATGAAGCGCACGTAAATGATTCACATGATTTTTCTATCATCCAGTGCAGATTTGCAATATGGTCACAAGTGCAACAACCCTTTTGAAAGCCGGCTTGAACATCTGCTAATTTCCTTTCAATGGTTGGTGCTAGACATTGTATAATTTTAAGCGGAATATTGCTGATGTGATAGATGAGAGCAATTGTGCGATAATTTGGATCTTGGATTTGTCTTAACAGCAAGGACTGAATTGGTCCATAGTTGACTGCATAGTACATAGTCAATCTCATTATGGTGAGATCCAGTCAGTGAGGTTCAAGTGTATAAGCAGGGCGTGTTCTGTCTGAACCATATATTTATGATTCTAAATTGGTTTTCTTGGCAAAATTGAACCAAATGATCACCTACATCGTTCCTCTCACCTAGTGATGCCTGTCTCCCCTTGTTTGCCAACTTTTGCATCGAAGTTTCCCAAAATGTAAACAATGTCATTTCTGTGCACTTGTTTCAGAGTTCCTTGGATAATGGCATAAAAGCCCTCTATTTCAATCTCTGTTGCAGCAATCATTTGGGCATAGATTTGGACACTGTGATTCTGAGGGCTTCACATAAATTCTGATGGTCATAATTTGGTCACTGACAGTTGAGAAACTTTCCATTGCTCTAGCAAATTTCTTGCTTACAATAAATGCCACTTCATTTTGTTTCCTGGTATCATGTCCTGAATAATAGACAGTGAAATCCTCAAACTGAAAAAAGCCATTGTCTGATCAGTGTAGTTCCAAGGAGATCAATTTCCAACCCGATCATCTCTTGTTTGACAATATCTAATTTACCGTATATATTCGAGTATAGGTCGACCCGAATATAAGCCGAAACACCTAATTTTACCACAAAAAACTGGAAAAGTTATTGACTCGAGTATAAGCCTAGGGTGGGAAATGCAGCAGCTACCGGTAAATTTCAAAAATAAAAATAGATACCAATAATGTTTTTGAATATTTATTTCAAAGAAAAACAGTAAACTAGCTCTGTAAGTGGAAAAGAGGGTCAATAAAAACAATATGGTATCAACAATAACTAAGGAGGAGGTGGGACATCGTTGCAGAGCGGCAGGAGGGGGAGGAAGGGGAATCGTAAGACAGCCCTGCATTACATTAGAACGTGAGGAGGGGGGATGGTGCAGTGCGTGCTGCGCGGCAAACTGACACAGAGGGAGGGGAAACTCACAGGGGCGCCGGGCCATTCACGAGCGTCACCCAGCGGCATGGCCCCGCCCCTTTTTCTCCTCCATTTCGGGCAAATTTTTCACTGACTCAAGTATAAGCCGAGGCAGCTTTTTTCAGCCCAAAAAGTGGGCTGAAAAACTCGGCTTATACTCGAGTATATACGGTACTCTCTCATTCCTCTGAGATTCCATGTGATTATCTAATGTATCTATACAGTGCAGACATTTGTTTCCACCACTGGCTGCCTCAGCAACTGGGATTCCTGTTATCCTACCGTTAGGATCCTCACCTACTATCTGAGATGTTTAAGATTTTTTCTATAGTTTTCTTGGTGAGTTTTTTGTGGAGTAGGTCGCCAGGTCTTTCTCCAAGCCTGTAACTCACTTTTCAATAGCTGCCCAAGGACAGCAACTGCTGCAGTCCTTCTTAACTAGCCCTTTTTGTTGACTCATCATGGTTGATGGGTTTGTGGCAGGGGTGGGTTCCTCCCGGTTCGGACCGGTTCGCCCAAACTGGTAGCGACCTGCTGGTGACATCATGATGACGTCACCGAACCGGATCGGTCGGTGCTGATCCGTTGGCGCCACCATCTTTTTGGGGGGGGGGTTGGAATTTTTTTTCTTTTTAAAAATTTTTTTTTAATTTATTTTTTCCTTTTGAGCATGCGCAGAAGCCGAGTTCTGGCACTGTACATGCGGTTGCCATCTTTATTTCGGCTTTGGTTTTGTTTGGGTTTCTTTTGGATTTTTTGTTACTGTGCGCGCGTGCCCATAAGGCGCGCCCACATGGCGCGGGTGGGAGCGAACCTGCAGTGAAGTAAGTTAGAACCCACCCCTGGTTTGTGGATACTCTTAATCTGACTCCTTCATTGACACCTGTCTGGCTTGGGTGACCCTTCAGGTATACTTCCTGGTCATATACCTCTAGCATAGCTGTCAGCATTATAGAACACACAAGCCCCTCTCCCAAAGGGGAATTCCACATGGAGGGGCTTCATATGATAAAAAGGGATTAATTAAGAAACATAAAGGGTGGTTATCTAATATCCCTATGTGGTTGTGAAGCCTAAATGGAGGAAAAAGTATGGGAGAAGAGGAAGGTGAATTGAAGAAGAAAGTTGAGAAAGTAAGTAAAATAAGAGATATAGGAGGAGCTTCTAGAGCTTTTAATGCATATCATTCTTCATGCATTTTCAAAGGTCAGGGAAATTTCATAAGTATCAATTCATACATTTCCCTATTACTTATTTCACAGGGGTTTTTTCCCCCAAAAAAATTGTCTTTAGAAGCCATCAGTTTGAAAGCACCCAGAGTGGTATGGTAAGAAAACAGGGGATAAAAATGAATAAAAATGTCCTCTCCAGTTAATAGACTGAGTAACTGGAATAAGTCTGAGGCTGATCTGTCATTTTGAAGGTATGAAATGATAGGTATCTAATTTGCAAACATGAAGCACAGGCATTTTGTAAATCACTACTGAGAGGGGGGAAGATTATGATGCAGTTTCATCTAAATAAGAATGTTTGTGGTTCATGTTTAAAAGAGCCTGGATGTGAAAGGAGTGTAAATTGTGACCAACATTATAGAACAGGGGCTTTAAGAAAAACTCCCACAGAAACATTTAATGTAAACCAAAGGCCTAGTACCTGCTATTTTGCCTTTGACTGTAAGATGTAAAAGATCTTGAAAGGAAACTCTGAGTGAGCTTTTATGTAAAGGAAACCAATAAAACCAAGTCTACAGTATTACTCTTCATGTTGATACTTATTAAGTCTCATTGCATAAAGAATGTGAAACATGATAATCTAGAGTTTATAACACCCAGAGGGTTTTGTATACAGCAAAACATTAAAAATTATCTATATTAAGTCATCAAATGCTTAACAGATTTTTGTCTTTTAAAAAAACTGTTTGTTTATGTCCTAGGTTTGTTGTCAGAGAACAGAGGGATTTTGTTCCCTTGATACAAGAGATGTTGTTTTGTCCTTCAGCTTTCAACAGTCAATCCCATTATTTTGTTTCAGACAATGTTCCTATGAAAAGTGCTCCTAGATTAATTCATGTTCACTGCTGTATTCTTTGGTATCCTGTAGCACTTCTTCTACACAAAAGGTTCATTTCCAGAAGATCAAATGAGCTTTACTGATGAATGCAACAAGATCTTCTTCCCTGTATCTGGTGTAAGGGAAATCAAAGCATGGAAGATTTTTTTTTAAAAAAAGGCCTTTTTGCCTTTTCAATTATCAACACACTCTTTACCTTTTTAAAAAAACCTAACCTTACAGTTTAGTTCAGTGTGAGCTGTTTCAAATGTTCAAAGAACATATGGTGTAATCTCTTGGGTCAATGGTACAGAGTGCAGGTGGCAGATTACATGATGAAGGCTTCTACATTTAAGAATGTTCTTTCCTTGGAAAGCTAATATGCCAGATGAAAGAAATGAGGCTAGAACCCTTCTTATTTAATAAATAACTTTCTATATTTGGAAAGTTTCATAAGAAAATAAATAGAATATGAAGCTTCACCTTCTATTCTGAAGTGGTACATTTTCAGTGGAATTGTTATGCTTTTAATGAATATCAATATTGGTTCAGAGACTCAGCTATTTCTAAAAACACAGTGCATTTGCTACTTATCAAAGCTAGTTATCAAAATTATCATTAAGTTGTTGCATCACATAGAAATATTTCAGAAGTGAATGTAGGGTGAAGTTAGGCATTAAATGTTAATATTATGATTTTATCTGTTGATCCCTATTTCCACATGTGAGTCCCTAGTTTTATATTTGAAACTTAATTCCCAAGTTTAAAAATAAATATATATGATCAAAAACACAATTTCTTGCCTTACATTCTCCTGTACATAGAAACGAAATGCAACATTTTTTTCTCTTATGCACATGTGCACATACTGATGTTGATAATGGTTGTTGTTATAGGGTTTTTATATTGCTTTTTCTGTTTTCTGTTTTATTTTTATATTTATTGTTAGATTTGGTTGCTGTAACTCTTACAACAGTGAAACAGAAAAAAATGATAAAAAATCTAAACAAACACTAGCAAAGCAATGAAAACAATAAAAATTAGCAATAAAATGCAATAATGTGAATTAAAAGATGGGCAGAGGGGAAGCAAGAAGTACAAGGGTCATGTTCGCCACCACCACGGCCCGTTCGCTGCCACTGCCCATTCGGCACGGTCCGTTTGCTGCTGGCACCGTCCATTCACCGTAGCCCATTCGCTGCGGCAGCCCCATTCTAGAACAGCTGATTGGCGCCACACCAACCCCCTCCCCCTGCCGCAATATTCGCTGTATAAGATGCACAGACCACTTTTTTGGGAGGGAAGTGCGTCTTATACTCTGAAAAATACGGTAAGTAATATCACTGATATTTATTTTTTAATGTAATAGTTTTAAATAGCTTTTAACTGGTATTATCTCATTAATAAAAGCAAATGCAGTATTATGTTAAGCAGCACACTGAAATCTCAATTTATTAATAAATGAAGTTTGACAGTCCCATTAGGTACTATGCATACAAATACTGTAGATGTTGAGAGTTTCCTCCAAAAACTGTCATCTGCAGTTGTGGCCTTAACTTCCTCTTAAATTCTTTTATTAATTGATTTGCTCTGAATTGTAAGGCCTCTCATCTCACAATAGTGAATAAAAATGCAAAATAAATAACAATAAACAATGGCCCCTACCCATGCTGGAAGTGGAGGCTTGCTGTGGCAAATGGGCCACGGCAGCAGCGAATGGGCCGCAGCAAGCAGGCTGCAGCAAACGGGCCAGATGAATACTGGATGGATGCTGGGAGGCAGAGGCAGATTTTTTTTTCTTGTTTTCCTCCCCAAATGGAGCGTCTTATAGTCCGAAAAATACGGTATATTGTTCAGCTGAAGCTAAGGCTCTCTTTTCCTACATTGTATCCCAAAGTATTATGACTATGGTATTGTCCATAAACATTGTTAAAATAAATAACCATAGATTATACAATTTATTTGTTTTCAGCTGCAAGACATATTTAGAAAGAAAAATGAGAAGAAAGAAAGAAAAGGAGATGAAGAAAAGCGTGCAATGCTGGTAAGGATTTTAAACAAATAAGTTTTTCATAATTCTTTGAATGTTGTTCTCAGTAGGATAAGAATATTACAATAATAGTAATAACAGCAGTTGCATATTTTCTTTTCTGATGAACATGAGCCTTCATCATAGTTCAAACTTTAACTGAAACAGAAATTGTAGAAGAACAAAATCTGATTTAAAATCAAGCAAATACATCTTCAGACTGATGGAAATAAACCATTGTTTTTCTACAGCACTGTAAACTGCAAGTATAATCTCACTTGATTTTGATTAGGGAAAATAGGTTCAGTAATTTTTAGCATTGCCCTTCCATCTTTTTTTAAAAGGAATATGGTTTTGACATGGAAAATAATTTATTGGGCAGTTAAAATTATTACAGCTGAACTCAAATTTACTTTATCTACTATAGACACAATGTTTTTCACATGACTACCATACTGAGGATTTTTCTAAACTGCAGTAAAATACTTCTGCAATTACTTTAATATTATTTGGTATACCATTTTTTTATTTTTTAAAAACCCTTTAAAATGTTTCCATCATCAGTAATAACCACCTTGCTAAAATGTCTGTGTTAGGAAGTATCTAATACCTCATTTGAATGGTGCCTTATGATGGATAATTATCTCAATTAAAATACATTGTACTGTATGTACCCTCCAAAGACCTTGAGTTTTATTTAAAAGTAATTAATAAATCAAAAGTAAATGAGAGCCTATTGCAAATGTTGCATGGGGTATTTGCTAATTTGTAATGTGCTCATCTTTCCAGAAGGTTCTTGCTTGTGTCAGAAACCATCTTTTAAAAATATAGATGAATAGCATGAAGGGCACCTAAGCCTCTGGAGGTTTTTACTGGTAACAGAAGAGATAGACACAAAAGAAATCAGAAGCAGACATAATTAGATGTTTGTAAATAGATCATTTGTACCAATGAAGAGCTCTTTAAATAAGAGCATTTCAGATGTTAGAACCAACCTTGCAATTTCTTCTTTCATTTCCTCCAGCAGCTTTATTCCTAATTTTGGAAGAGCCAGAACCAACCAAAAAGGAAAAGATTCTGACACTTTGTATGAACAATTGTGACTTCCTTAAAAAAAAATTGTATGTATTTTGATAGGGATGTAACACTGTTTCTTATTAGTTTTACATAATTGTATTTTTAAGGTCGAAATGTGATCTAAAGGTAATTAAAAATCTACATATTAAAATGTGGCTTATAACCTTAGCTATAAAGCATAGTTCATAATTTTTTTTAATATAGGTTTGTATATCTTAGCTAATTGCTGATTTCTTTCCTTTTTTTCTACTGGTTTTCTTTTGAAATTCAACTCTTCACTCATACTGCTTTATATCAGCATCTCCAGCTTTATGGATACCACAGTTCTACTAATGTATGTATTCTAAACTTGTTTACTGATTTATAAACACTAATTTTTATGATACAAACATTATTTACAATACAGTATATTTGGCAATAATTAGATTCACATATTCACTAAGCCAGAATGTGTTTCATTTGATTTTGGCTTAGCATGTGTTAATTCAGCAACTCAATCATATTCAATAAACTGTGATTATATAAATTTTGACTTAGTGTAATGTATGGAGCAATTCACTTTTAAAGCCACATGTTCATTATAAATCAAGAGGAACTATCTGTTGTAAGCCTAACTTGAAATTTTTTGGGTTCTATAATATTGAGGTAAAAGGACAAGATAAGTCATTGTGTCTTTTTATTTTATTTGTTTATTATTTATTTATTTATTTAAGAAAATTTATATGGCTGCCCAACTTATTCTCAGTGACTGGCAGCTTACCAAGATTAAAACCCAGTATAAAAGCAATAAAAAAGCGATCACTTCCACTTCTACCTCCACTCCAATAACAATCAAATAAACCATTTTTATTATGTTGTTCATCAAGACAACTCCAGATTTACACCATAGGTGGATGAAAGGACCAATGAAAAAACTGATGAGAGATGCAACAGCTGCTTGTTCTTCTATTTGCTTTTGATGTTCTATAAATATACTGGAAGTTTTTATTTGCAACCTCTTTTGCTTTATGGAGAACTCATATTTAGACTTATAATCTGATTACTGTAGATTTTGAATATCTTAAAACTCAGGACAATGACATTTTTTGACTATGACTTAAAATTCAAGTCTTAGTATTTGTAGTGAACGATAATAATATACAGTATATATAAGATTATATGCTCCCTTTGTATGCTGCCAGTTTAATTGAATTCACCATACCATGTAGGTAAATTTCAATACTACTGTATCAGGTTCAATAGTTAAGCTATGAGATTCTCTTCAGGCAGTTTATTTTATTTAGAAAAAGAGCAAAGGAATATTCAGTATTGGTGTGTTATGTTTTAATTAACCAGGTAAGATTAAAGAGGTTGGTAAAATTGGAACCACCCTTAAAATGAAGACTAGCTTGTGTAGTCTAGAAGAATTATTAGAGCAAGAGATAAGCAGACAAAAGAAACAATCAGTTCAATTATGAGTTTAATTTTAAGCAATTAACTTTCTGCTGTTAGAAATACAGTTCTTTTTAGGAGCGGTAACATTATTAAATAATGTAAGATAATAATGAACCATTAAGGACACAGCATAGATACAAGTGAGCTGAGTCAGAGTAGAGAAACTTACTGCCATACCTTCATATTATGTATTACTTTCCCATATCTTTGTCTGATGCATGCAGTAAGCATGCATTGCATGTGCCTTCTGACACGCTAACAAATGTTGGATGAAAATGAAGCATGTACAGTTGGCAAATACTAATTCTGTTTTGATCATATATGTACCCTGAACAATTTGCTGGATATTGAGGTAGCAATTGGTACCCACAAACTATCAATCATTATCAAGGCACTGAGGCATACAAAGGCGTACAGTTTTTCTCTATGCAGTCAGTAGTTTAATAGGCTGACACAACATATTTGTTCTCTGAACCAGAATATTAGGTAGATGCACCTCATACAAGAACAGGAGCTTTCTGTTTTTCATTAAATGTCAATCTGAACAAAAAATCTCAAGCCTGAAAATAGTAGCTGCTTTCCTAAGTAGCAGAGAAGAGTTATGTTTACATGAGAACCAAAGTTTTTTTGTCCTATTCACTTAAAAATATATACAATGGAGCACCCCATTTTAAAAAATGTATAAATAATTAGTAATCATAAATCCATTACACAGGAAGATCCACAGGCTGAAGAGTAGACTTGCTACATTTTTTTAATATTCACTTTATTGTCTCTTTTCTCTGTATCATTACTATCATGTTCAATCTCAGTAATTCTCACTTACCAACCATTTGTTCAGTGACCAAAATTATGACAGGTCCCTGTAGCCAAAAGGTCACATACCCGCAATCTGGGTACTTGGCAGCTGGCTCACACTTATAATGTGAGCATCCCTCAGCCACATGATTGCCATTTGTGGCAATGCAAAATTATTTTTAGATTGAAATGTATATTCGTAAGCTTACTGACTTGGAATTTCATTCAAAATTAATGTGTTTCTTTTTTAGGTAATATTTACGAATAAAAATCTCAGTTAATATTTTAATAACTCCTAGAGGAATGGCAAAGCATTTAAACATGCTGTACAGTAGAGAAAACCTAAAAGTAACATAATTTCATAGCATATAATTAAGGATACCTTTCTTCCTGAAGAAAAATATCTACATTGGATAGCAGCATTCAAGTGTGTCTGTGTGTGTGTCAGTGGTGGGTTGCTACTAGTTCGTCCCGATTCAGGTGAACCGTTAGCGGCGGGAGGCTCTGCCCACCTACCCGGACGTCATCACAGACAATCTGCGCATGCGCAGAAGGTTCTGCGCATGCACAGAAGCGCCTCGCACGAGCAAAGTGACCACACGCATGTGTGTGTTCACAGTTCCGAATTGGTAGTGAAGGTAAGTGAAACCCACTACTGGTGTGTGTGTGTATTGAGAGGCTATGCTGGCTTCTGATGAATATTCTATTTTATCAATAGAATCAATAGAATTTATCAGCCAAAGCCGTAATAAGAGAGATGTTTGGGTTACTTAATAAATACAATTTAAAGTCCTTAATTTAATTTTACTAGATTATTTTAAGAATTCTTTTAATCTGATGTATTCCACATCAGGCTCCTATCAGAGAAATCCATGGGACTTGTCAGTTATAACTGGCTGAAAGATAAGCCTGTGCAAATCCTTTCTAGCCCAGGAACAAGTTACAAAGCTTCATGAGCCTGGACATAGTTGCTTCAATGATTTTAAGAAAGGTATTTTCTGCATGATCCCACAGATAAGTAGTGAAGTGACTATTTAAAAAATTTGCACAACCTTATAAAAGGTCAGTTGATTTTAATAAGCCTTAAGAGTCCTTTTCTCTGGAATTGATACACATTACTATTTTTCCCCTTAAACATGGTGGAAAAATGCATAATTTGAAATTAAAAGACAATAAGAAAATGTTCTTTCTAATTGTGTACATCTATCTAATGTATACAAATACTGTTTCAGACTTGCTTTTCTATCTGTATGTAATTTAAAACTGACTGTTTTAGACAATTAAAAAAGTTACTCTTTAAGAAATCATATAATTGTAAAAGTATATGATAAATGAGGAAATGGTTCTCAGACCACTGCAAAGATGTTACAATGTATAGCTGTTCTTGCTGACTGGTTTTTTTTCCTCTCCCCAACATCTATGCATTTTCAAAATTCTACAGGTGCTCAAAACAGCTGGAGAGGATCTTGTTCCAAGAAGCTATTGGGACACTCTGAGACGTAGCACAAGTCAGGCACTCTTTTCAGATCTCGCAGAGGTATAATAAAACCTCTGTACGGCCCATAAACGTCTTTCATTGTTTCCGATGTAATTTTATTGTTTTCCTCATTGTAAATATTCTGTCTTTAAAAATATTTTTTGTCTCCCTTTAGGGTTTTTTTTTCATTTGTCCCTTGGCATTTCTTTGGTACCTGTAGTTATTAAGCATTTATCATTGAATTCAAAGTGTTAGTCTTTTGAGCTATGATATTTACTGTAATCTTCACAATGACAGAATTCATATTGTGTGTTGTACACCAGAAATATTTGATACTTATTTACCTTGTGACATAAAAAATACATAGGCATAAATATTCTTCCCACATACCGGTATTTAGAATTAGACTTTACATTTGAAGGTTTGGAAGCCCCCTCCTGAAAACCTCCAGCTGTATTAGGGCTACAGATTCTAGGATATTGGCCAAAATTGATAACCTTCTATGAAACAACTCATAATAAAGCTTCATCCAAACTAAATTCAAAAATTTTGGAAACTTTTCCACATATATAAGCAGCCAGAAGCAGCTTCTGAATAAGCTGGGTAACAATATGATGATTTGAAAAGAGGTTTCTCCTTCTACTGGAAAAGCATCTGTAGCAAATAATAATAAATTCATATTTTTAACATAGCCTTGACAATGCAAACAATGATCTGACAAAGGAAAAGAAGATGGGAGAAAGAAAACAAAACTAAACAATTCCGTCCCAGTTCATAAAAAACCCTTACAGCTTGTAAAGGATATGGACTGCTCAATAAGTCTTGCATGAGATAATCGCCACGTATGATCTTGTTCTTACATAGCAGTTGTCCTGATGACTTCAGCCAAGCCTGTCATAGAAATGCAAGTTCTAAACAAGAGAAAAAACATTACTCTGCTCCCCGCTCCCAGAAATAATGCAGAGTACTCTATTACAAACAAGAAATACTGCAGTTTGCTATCAAATAACTACATCTGGATTCTATCACTTATGAAACTGAAAATTAATTAGTCATGTATGAAAAATCCATGCCTGGTAATATTTACTACCAAAATTTTAAACAGTAAATTTAAATAATAAATTGTGAATTTATACAGTATTTTAATCTATAAAGCAGCGTCTTATAATCCCAACTTTCATTCATATCTGAGTCTTTTCAACATAAGTAGTAGAAATCTTAACATTTTCACATGTATAGATTTTTCTGAGATGCAATTAGATTCTTAGGACCAAAATCTGATGAGCATCTAAAATAGACCTTAATAAGTTTATTTCCCACAACAAATTCATTTTTCATTTTTTTATATTAAAGAAGCAATTAAAGAAAAATCATGATTTGCCTTTTTAGTACAATTCAGCTAAAATATAAAATATCTTGTTTCTGTAATTCATTTCACCCAATTTCAAACTATTTTTAACTATCACTGATATATCCTTACATCAGTATGTTATGTTTGTTTGTTTAATTAAGACATTAACAGATTATGTATATGATCTGTGAGCAAGATTAATATTTATCAAATTTAGAAATTGTCCATCTCATTTTCTCTGGGCGATTTACAAATACATTATAAAATGTATTTTGTAATCATTAATATATTAATTACTAATTGTATAAAATTAATATATTAATTACTAATTGGTTTTGTAACATATATATTAGTTTGATGAAGGACAATGATATTTTTAAATAAAATTCATTTTTAATATTTTGAGTTATTTTTGTTTCTAAAATTATGCATTAAATTTATTGTCAACTGCTAATGTGTTTTTAAGCGTGCAGATGACTTTACCAGTTTACATTCTGATACTACATTGCTGATACACTTTTTTGGAAAGAAAGGAAAGGCTGAGCTTAACTTCGAAGATTTTTACAGGTGACTTTATTTTATACTTTGAATACACATTATGTTTTAATGTATGTCTTATATTTTTGGAAGGTGTTTTTCTGATCTTGAATAAAAAGAAAAAAACATCTATTTGGATGAACTTGTTCCTAATGCAGAAAAAGACATTTTACCATGAAATGCAGAAAAGCCAAATTGAAGAGGCTATATAATAGACATTTTTCAAAAAAATAAATTCAAATAATTATAGCAGTGCTAAGAGGAATATGGGCCTTGGTTTTTAGCAGAGAAATTAATCATATGAATTATTCATAGAGAATGAAATAAACAAGTGACTACAAGCTATTTGATTTCCTGCAATATATTTACAGATTCAGATCCTTCAAGCATCGTTTAAATGAAAATACTTTTTTAAGTATGTTGTTTTATCTTTTATTTTGATGAATTGGTGTTTGAAAATTATCACAGCTGAATATATTGTTGCTAGTGTTTTAGTCTCTGAATTAATAGTAGGAATTATTCTACAGCAGAATTTAAACATTAGAGATATTTGCTATTACTCCCCTGCCTACCTCATAATCTTTAAGACTCTGATATCAGTATTTTCATAAACTAGGTTTATGGACAACCTCCAAACTGAAGTTCTTGAGATAGAATTCCTTTCCTATTCTAATGGAATGACCACCATCAGTGAGGAAGACTTTGCTCATATACTATTAAGATATACAAATGTGGAAAATACATCAAGCTATCTGGAAAATGTGCGCTGCAGTATCCCAGAAGAACAAGTAAGATTTCCAACAAGAGCCCCAGGCCTCTGCAGAATTTTCATAGCCATATTCTTTTCAGCATCCCGATCTTGTTACTTACTAACTGGAAAAGTAAACTTTTCCTAAGTAATTCATTTCCAGATAGATATACTTAAATATGAAAGCTACAATTCATTCATAATCCAAGACTGAATATGCATAGTGCCCATACAGTCCTGACTGACAGTATGAAAGGAATGTGGGAGAGGAGGGAAAATAGTTTACATTGAAGGAAAAAGTAATTGGAATCTAAATAAAATCATGTTAAAATACTTTTTAAAAATATTCAAAATTCCAGAATATGTTTGCTTATTTCCACATGAAATAAGTGCCTTTTATAATGAATAAAAATTCTACAGATGAATCTTTTAACATGATGACAGAAAAAAGTCCTCTTGTTGTATTCTTATTACATCATCACCAATGTCAGTGAAATGCCTTTAGATTAAACATTGGCAATGTTTTCTCCCACTCTAGCCATCCAACTCATAACATATAATTTACATAATTCTCTATTTGATATCATATCGGATTTTAATTTTAGCTAATTGTTACTCTGAATTATTTTTCTTAACAAACTATATGCTAAAACAACACATAGCCACATGTTTTATATTTTATCATTTAGCAAAATGATTTGTCAAACAACACTATAATCAAATTCAAGTTCTATCAAATTACAAAATCAAGTCAAATATACATCTGTAAAAAGTGTGCAGTGAATTAAGCAATTCATCTTGCTGATTGCTGGGAGTCAGTTTGGTGTGGTTATGGTGCTGGCCTAGAAATTAGGAGACTGTTGTAGGCCTGCCTTAGGCATGAAAGATGGCTGGATGACTTTGGGCCAGTCACTCAGCCCAACTTGCCTCATAGTGTTGTTGTTTTGGGAAAAATAGGAGGCAGGAATTTTAGACATCTTTGCTGCCTTCAGTTATATATATAAAATGGTGGAATAAAAATATAATAATAAATGTTATTAGTATTATTCTTGCCTGAACAGAAAGTTTATCAAAGAAAGAAAACAATATTTTATCTTTTTAAAGGATTGTTTTTCTTGCCTTTATTATTTTTATAAATAATTCAAAGCAACAAGCAAACTTAATACTCCTTGTTGGAAAACAAAAACAATATTTTTTGTTTCCCACAAAAATCTGTTTACCAGCTGGCTTTCATACCTAAGGCAGGACTAGAACTCACAGTCTGATTTCTAGGCCAGCACTTAGAAAATTGGCTCTCAGTTCTCATTTAACATGATGAATTAATTTGTAGAAAGCCAGCATTAAGTTCAGCGGTTCTTCAGTGTCTAACCTGTGTTATTATATAAATAAATAAATAGAAAATCAATATATTGGGAAACAAAAGTGTTGTTAGGAGCATATTTCAATAATATAGCAATCTAGTGAAAACAGAATTCATCATGGTTGATATTAAAGGAAGCCTTTCTTACAAGGGATATTTTTAGCATAATTCTTATTTGTACGAGGGTGAGTCAAAACGTAATGCCATTTTATTTAGGACAGGTATAATTACCAACACAGGAACATGTAGCATACATCAAAATGAAGCTGGTCCTCTGTGGATCACATCCGTACTTCTCAACATAGTCACAGTTTCTCTCAATAGCAATGTTTCACCTTCGAATGAGAGCATATATCCCTGTCACATAAAAGTTTGTTGACTGTTCTTTGAGCCACTTCTTCACTGCAGTTTTCACTTCCTCGTCACTGGAATAATGTTTGCTTCTCAAACCCTCTTTCATGGAGCCGAAGAAGAGGGTTTGAGAGGCAAACATTATTCCAGTGACGAGGAAGTGAAAACTGCAGTGAAGAAGTCACTCAAAGAACAGTCAACAAACTTTTACGAGACAGGGATACATGCTCTCATTCGAAGGTGGAACATTGCTATTGAGAGAAACGGTGACTATGTTTATTTATTATTTATTTATTTGGTCGCTTTTATATGCCGCCCAACTCCCGTGGGACTCAATGAGTCCCATGGGACTCATTGTAAATTGTAAAATGTTGAGAAGTAGGGATGTGATCCACCGAGGACCAGCAATGTTATTGTTAAGATTTTTCCAAAGTGGTTTGCCATTGCCGCCTTCTTAGGGCTGAGAGAAAGTGACTGGCCCAACATCAGCCAGCTGGCTTCATGCACAAGGCAGGATGAATGGACAGTCTCCTGGTTTCTACCCTGATGCTTTAACCACTAAACAAGCTGGCTCTATTCAGCAGTTAATAGAAGCTAAAACACTGAATAACTAACATATTTAGTTACTCTTACATAGATATTTAACTTGCAAGTAAGTTAAAGCATATTATTTATTTATTAAATTTATTTGCTGCCTATCTCACCATAAGGCAAATTAATACCAGGAGCAAACTATTAATTAATGAAACATTGAAAGGAAATATAAATAAACAAGTGCTAATTATAGGAATAAAGGCGAGAGAACATTAATAGATTTTTCTACTTCTTCCAAGGAATCAGAAGGAGTAAGAAGTGGCTCGTAACATGTCTTTGTTTTGCCTCAGCGAAATAAAATTTCAGCAGTTATAACTCAGAAAACAGGAGATGCCACATGAGCAGATTGTAAAGACTTCCATTTCCCTCAAAGGCTTGTTTGCAGTATATTATTGCTGTTTAATTTAAATCCCAAATTTCTATCCAGAGAATAGTGTGCCTTGCTCTGTATGTGAGATCAAATGTTTACTGGCATAGGTTAATTGTTGTTTGCATTATTTTTATCCTACCTTTATTATTCTTTATAAATAGCTCAAGGCAGCAAATGTACAGTTTAACACTCCTTCCACTATTTTCCCCACAACCACCACCCTGTGATTGGATTGGATTAAACCTAGTGCCTTAACCACTAAACCAAATTTATTATGTTGTTGTAATACATATGAACTCTGTACCTGCCCCTGAGTAAGCAGCCTCAGGACAGATGTTAGACAATAAGTTATCACAAAGATAATCCAACTAATTCAGAAAAGGGATGCTGGTAAGCAGAGTAGGGGATTGTCCTGGCCTGGCCATTTTGTCCTAGCAGCATGCATTCAAAATTGGCATATTGTATAAAAGAGCATGTGGTCAGCTATATTTAACAGACCTGTATAATTCAGTTTCTATGAACATCATCAAATTTTGCTGTATGGTTTGTAAAACCAGATACACTTTGATAAACAAACAAAATAAATCAATAATCTAATTAACTCTACTGTTTTATTTTGTTTCATCTACAGTTAACCTGTGGAATTCTAGTAGGTGAACAAAATAGGATACAGAACACATAGGCTGATAAAATAGAGACCAATGAAAAGATGTACAGAAAATGTTTTCTCTTAATTCTGATAATCAATTGCCATCACATTTCCAGGAGATAATCCCTGTCTTAGAATTGAATTGGCAATGCTAGACAAAAATTATTCTGAAAATTATAGCAATAGCAATAGCAATAGCACTTAGACTTATATAGCGCTTCATAGGGCTTTACAGCCCTCTCTAAGCGGTTTACAGAGTTCAGCATATTGCCCCCAACAATCTGGGTCCTCATTTTACCGACCTCAGAAGGATGGAAGGCTGAGTCAACCTTGAGCCTGGTGAGATATGAACATCTGAACTGCTGAACTAGCAATCAGCTGAAGTAGCCTGCAGTGCAGCACTCTAACCACTGCGCCACCTCGGCTCCTCAATTATTCTGAAAAGCGCATATAGAAGTTAGGTTAATAAGTGAAAATGTGAAACGAGTCTCAGTGCTTTACATGGTACAGAAATGTCTCTTCCAAATCATTTTTACAGCAGGGTATTATATATTCCCTTGTTATACTCTTATTATCTTATAATAAGCCATAGCCAGTCATAAACCCCGTTATTACTGCATTAAAAATAACATTTACAGTTATGTTTTGTTGGCGTTGATCCATGCCAATGAATAATTAGACAGCGTAATAAACTTTAATTTAGCTGAATCTATTATTTCTGAAGCGAATAAAAACAGCAACATAGATACTATTAAATACACAGATTCCTTAACTTGCTATAAATTATACTCTTACTGCTTGGAGGCTTTAAATATACAGTATATATTTTTATATTTTTATTATATATATTTATATATACATTATGTATAATGACAGATAAACATTATTAAATATTTTAGAATATATTTTAAAAAGACAAGAGACAGAGAAATTGTTTTATTGCTACCAGTTTTTCCTGAGACAGCAGTGCAGCAGTGTTCTAATAAGTAAAGGAAGCTAAATTGCCTGCTTCTTTTTTACTACAAGCCGTTTGCAAGACAAAGAAGGCATTATAGCAACTATCACCTTGGTTCTAAGGTCTAATGTTACTTTATTTCACAGGGCATTACATTCGATGAATTTAGATCCTTTTTCCAGTTTTTGAACAATCTGGAAGATTTTGCAATTGCAATGCAAATGTACAATTTTGCAAATCGTTCAATAGGACAAGGTAAGACTGTCTAATGTCAAGATTTTATGCTTTTAATTTATTTATTTATTTATTTTTCTTATTTATCACATTTGTGTGTTACCCAACTTCCAATGACTCTGGACAGTTCACAACTAAATTAAACTAAAAGAAGGAAAATACAGAGGTGCCAAATTAAAATAAAAAGATAGTGAGAATGAAAGACTGTACAAGAACAAACCAAAGGGTCTTCATACTTTCCTGCCAAAGATTTAGGCAAATAGCCAGGTCTTCATGATCCTTCTAAATAATACCAGAGTAGGTACCATCCAGGGCTCGGAGGAAACCTCATTCCAAAGACAGGGGCTGCCACACAGAGAAGTTGCGTTTGCCAAGTCCTGATAGATATCAATCTTGCAAAATCAAATTGTCCAAGGAGATATTATGGGAAACAGGGAAACAGTCCCTCAAGCAACAAAGTCCTATGCCATGTAGGGCATTACAGGCAATAACCAGTACCTTGAATCAAACAATAGAAGAGAAACTCATATTTTTTATTTAGCTGTCCTTCTACATTTCTGCATCAAATGTTTCATTAAAAATAGAGCTTGAATTCTCATGTATTTGCAGTTGGAAAGGACCCTGGAGGTCTTCTGGTCCAACCCTCTGCTCAAGCTGGAAACCCTATACCAGGGGTGTCAAACTCGCAGCCAGTAGGCCGGATGTGTCACACGCTGGCCATGTCCATTCCCGGTTTAGCGAAGGGGGGAAAGTCACGATATGTCACGTGACAACAATGTGACGTCACAAGTTTCACAGCCGTGCTTTATACCATTTCAGACAAATAGTTGTCCAATCTCTTCTTTAAAACCTCCAGTGATGGAGCACCACAACTTCTGGAGGCAAGTCGTTGCACTGATTAATTTTTCTATTATAATATTATAATTATATATAATTACGTTATAGTGTTAGAATTCTATTATAATTACATTGCATAGCCAAATGTTTATGCTAAATTAAACTAATTTGAAGAAAAGAATTCATCAATTTTCTTATTTAAGAAAAAAGAAAACTCCATAGCTTGTGATTCTACAACAATTTATCTAAAACATTAATATTAATATCAAATTAATAAAACCAAAATAATACATTTAAATATCCCTGATTATATCCAATAAAATCAGTGATTAAAATAATCAAAATGTTGATAAATGCACTGATTTAAAGTATCACTAATTGCAGAATTGGGAATGAAACTAAATGTCAAAATTTGAAAAGAAAAATGTATTTTTACATCAAAACTAGCTTGATTTATTCAAATTGAATTCAATTTTTTCACTTCTATTATGGGGGGGAATGAGAGACCCTGAGAGATGTGAAGAAGAGATGCTGCCTAGGGAATGATCAGATAAAAGGGGACAGAGGAGACTGCAACTACATAACAGGCATAGAAATGCTAACTGACCAGATTGTAGAAAGAGACGGAAGGACATTTCCACTTTCAAACTGCAAGATTCTGTAAATGTAGCCTCATAATACAGTACAATTAACTCATCTGCTCTGTTTCATGTCCAGTCTATCTGGAAAGGCTGACAATTAGAGTGAGTAGACTGGCTGGGTTTATTCAGCAAGCTAAACCAAAATATGAGTTTGTTGCTTTGGTTTTGGCCTAATGAACTGTAACCAGACTGTTGCAATTTGTAAACCATTATATAAAACTGATCTAGGCTACTACAAATTTATCAATAGAGCCTGTTTGCTTTTATTCTAAGATGGCTCACTTATCAGTTATTGAACACGTATTCTTGCAACAAACCCTCCATTGCAGTGGCAGCATGGTGCTGGGATAAGCAGAAGCTGCATTAAAGTATTCTGGAATTCAAAGTTTCTAGTTTTTAAAACAACTCCGTATCACCAAAAGAATGGGGACCTGGGATAAACTGACTTTGTACACGACCATATGGTCCAGTTACTAGCCTGCCCATTGTGTACTTTCTGCAAGAAGCCTTTGGTTGAACCCAGCACCGTGAAGTAAAAAAAGCCGAGGCCAGGAGACACAGTTTCTCAGCTGCTCTTTAGGCCTTGTGGAATATCAATACCTTGCTCTATCTCTTTGTAAATTATTATGTAAACTCCTGTGATTCTGTATTGATTTAATAGTATACGGAAAGTTGGATACCATATTTTTCAAAGTATAAGACACACCTAGCTTTTGGGGAGGAAAACAAGGGAGGGAAATCTGCCTCTGCCTCCCAGCAATTTGCCTCCCTGCAAACAGCAAACAGTACAGATGATATACACTGTTTGATGTATATTTCTGTGCATGTGTGCCTGACCCATAGAAATAGCAAAGAATTGGAGAAATGTACATTATGGCAGTATATTAATGCCAGAAAGTTTTCTTAAATGTAGTCACACTAACTCCTCCCAATTATTTAAATTGATCTACTCCAAACATGACTACGTCAGGGTCTAACTCAGCTGCCTTATCTTAATACTACAACAGAACACTGTTACATTTCAGACTATCCTTGTACGTATGCTATTAAAATTGATGTGGCTTTCTGGAAGTATAGTTATTCTGTGTTATTTAAAAGAAGATACAATAGCACTGGGCCTCTTCAGATCAAGCATTTATTTTAAAAAGCTTCTTCATTTTGTTAAGTTGTCTAGAACAATAATAAAGCAGTTTTTAAAAAATAAGTCTAATAATTTGAACACTCTTTATACATTTATAGTTATTGACTTACCTCCTTGCAGCAAACAACAAACAGCCAGTTTCAGCACAGCTTGATTAGCACAAGAAAATAAAAATCTGTGTCTGCCTCTACCTCCCAGCAATTTGCCTCCTTGCAGTTTTAGTTTCACTTTCAGTTTTAGCACAAGCAGCTAATAGTTTCAGGCTGCAGGGATTGCCATATCCTATTGCCGCCTGCCTGCAGCCTGAATCAGCTGATGGTCGGGAGGCCGATAATCAGTTGCTTGTGCTAATCAGGCTCTGCCGTGTTTGCTGCTGGGAGGCAGAGGCCAAAGGGTGGGGGTGGCTGGGCAGGGCTACATTCGGTGTATAAGACGCAGCCAAGTTTTCACCCTCTTTTATGGGGGGGAGTGCATAAATACGGTAGTTTTAAAATGGGAGCAAAATTTCAGGAAAAGCTAGGAACTGAGGATAAGAAAAATAGAGTTTTATTTCTCCCCAGATCTCTGATTAACATTATCACTTTATGTACGATAGAAGTAATTTTTTGTATACTTATCATGTAATGCTATCACCAAGCCATCAAGTAGTTTTGTTCAGCACACTAATTTGCTTTATTTCCTTAGATGAGTTCAAGCGTGCAGTGTATGTGGCTACTGGTTTGAAGCTTTCACATCATTTAGTGAACACAGTTTTCAAGATCTTTGATGTAGACAAGGATGATCAACTGAGTTACAAAGAATTTATTGGTATTATGAAAGACAGATTGCAACGAGGATTCAGAGTAAGAATCTAAATTATTGCTTAATCATGTTTATTACACCAGCAGGTTTAAAACAATATCACTGTTTCCATAGCCATTTTAAAATTATCCTTTTGTTGAAGTTAAAACTATTACTCATGTATGCTCTAGTTCTAGCCAACTACTAATTTAGAGGACTGGATATTTGTTTCTTCTGCAGGCTTAAACTACAAGCCTTACTATTAATCAAGCTGATCTTCAGTTTTTTATTTAGCAACTTTAATTTTGCTGTTAAAATTTATATACAGTACAAGCAGTCCTCAATTTACAACCACAATTGAGCCCAAAATTTCTATTGCTATTTGTTAAGTGAGGTTTGTCCCATTTTATGACCTTACTTGCCACAGTTCACTGCAGTTTTTAGTTAGTAACATGATTGTTAAGTAAATCTGGCTTCCCCATTGACTTTGCTTGTCAGAAGCCACAAAAGGTTACCCCAGAGCACTGCAACCATCATAAATATGAATAAGTTGCCAAGTGTCTGAATTTTGAGCATGTAACCATGGGAATGTTGCAATGGTCATAAATGTAAAACCTGTCATAAGTAACTTTTTTCAGGGTCATAACTTTGAATGGTCACTAAATGACCTATTGTAAGTTGATGACTACCTATATATGGATATGAATGCTTTTATAAAATTAAACTCGTTTACTGGGATGGGTTAATAGGACAATTAATTTATTAATATGTATAAATAGTTTAGGGACACGGTAGCTCAGTGGCTAAGACGCTGAGCTTGTCGATTGGCAGTTCAGCAGTTCGAATCCCTAGTACCGCGTAATGGAATGAGCTCCCGTTACTTGTCCCAGCTTCTGCCAACCTAGCAGTTCAAAAGCATGTAAAAATGCAAGTGGAAAAAGAGGGTCCACCTTTGGTGGGAAGGCAACAGCATTCCGTGTCGTCAGCATTTAGTCATGCCGGCCAAATGACCACGGAGACATCTTCGGACAGCGCTGGCTCTTCGGCTTTGTAACGGAAATGAGCACCGCCCCCTAGAGGCGGGAACAACTAGCACATATGTGTGAGGGGAACCTTTACCTTTATCTTATAATTAATTTTGTCACAAATGAATTATATAATAAATCTGCAGATCTTGTATAATTTTTATTTAATTTACAATTTTAAATTAACTCAGACTTGAAAGGTTTTTCAAAACCTCAGTAAACATTGTGATATTTTTTTAAAACACTACCATAACACGTTTTATAGTATAAACAATTTAGATTAACAAGTCAAAACCAGAAACCATTTAAATATATGGCTTAGAAATTGATTGGGCCATGTACCTGTTTGAAACAAACAACTGAAATTTTGATCTATTTTTCTTACAATTATTCAATCTGGTTTTCTCTTTTTTTACTGGGTCCCTTTGAATCTTTTATTAATTTGCTCCCCTACTTATTCCTAGCACTTTTCCCCAAGGGAGGGAAATGACACTGGAGGAATGTGAAGCTATGTAGCTCTCTTAAGATTAGTTACAGCGTCTCCCACAGAGTGTTCATATATCCACCATTTTCATTAAAATAAGGATTACACTGTTGTGACCCAATCTTCACTCTTTTTATGTGTGTGTGATATCATGATGCTAGTATAAAAGAAGTAGAGTTTGCATTGGCCCACCTTTTCTTTTGCTATTTGCCCAAAGTGACCAGATTTTTTAATTTTTAAGCGGGACGGGGGGGGCCGCCTGGGCGCCGCCATTTGTTTTGCCCTCTGCGCATGCGCAGAACGCTGCGCATGCGCAGAGGGCAAAACAGCAAATGTCGGCGTCCAGGTGAGGTAGGGGGGAGAGGGGGGGAGGCGGGAGGGCGCTTGGATGCCTGCAGCTCGCGACAGGTAAGCTGCCGGCTGCCTCCTTTCCCCGTCTCCCGCCTCCCGTTCGTTGCTTGCCAGCCCGGCCGAAGGGAAGGCGGGAGGCGAGGAAAGGCCTCCCGAAAGGGAGGCGGGCTCCCGAAGGGCTGCGCCTCCCTTTCGGGAGGCCTTTCCTTGCCTCCCGCCTTCCCTTCGGCCGGGCTGGCAAGCAACGAACGGGAGGCGGGAGACGGGGAAAGGAGGCAGCCGGCAGCTTACCTGCTCCAAGCATCCAAGCGCCGCGGTCTCCCGGTCGCCCGCCCGGCCCCAGGGCAATGGCGGCAGCGAGGCGACGGGGGGAAGAAAGGGGAGGGGGACGAGGAAGGGCTGTTTGCACTGCTCGTAAACTCAAAACGGCGACGGCTCCTCGTCCCTCACCCCTCCCAACAGCAGCGGCGCCTCCGAGGGCGGGGCTAGGGATGGGGCGGGGGAAGGAGAGGAGGAGCAGCCTCCCTTCCCCCTCCCCCCAGCTTCCAGCCACCGCCGGAGGAGTCAACAACGCGGGACGCACGCACGCCGCCCACGGCCGGCCCGAGCTGAGAGGCCTGCTGCCTTTCAGGCCGATTTTTTGAAAGAATGCCCTAGTCGTGCATTCTTTCAAAAAATCGGGACTTTTTAGAGGACAGGCGGGACGCGGGACAAATGATGAAAGAGCGGGTCTGTCCCGCCAAAATCGGGACGTCTGGTCACCTTATATTTGCCCCTCCTCTTTAGCAACAAATCCTACGTTTTTCTAATTTTTAGCTGCTACTCTTTCCTGGCCCACTTTCTGATACTTTGTTTGAAGACATTCCACTTTTCCACATTTTGATAGCTGTTGAGTAAAGTAGAATGTAAACTATTTTGGGTGAGGCCAACAATTAGAATCAAGGAAGTACAGTATATCAAGCAGGATACTTCACATTTCATACTTCAACTTGATCTGAACCTGAACTATAGTAACTTTAAAGATGGATTAACTTCACAAATAATATTTTAGGATTTTGAATTCAGGTGGATTATTTAGTCCAATCCATGAGAATCAGTTGTTTCCCAAATTGAGGTGACTCTCCCCACATGGCAGACTGTGGTTAGATTGGAGAAGAGGCAGCAATGCAGACTAGTAAAAGGCATTTGGTTAATGCCAGTCTAGAAGCAGTGAGGACGAAGTATAGGCTGAGCACTGTTCCCAATTATTCAGCCAAGTAAGAGGAAGGGCAATCCTTTTCTGCCATTTTTAAACACACAACTCCTGCCTAACATACTTACAATTGATTGTTCAAATGTAGTTAACACTCCTTTATATATTGATAAAATCCCACAGCCTTTGAACGTGGTGACAAAATTTACTTTATTACACCTTCTACTGCAAATACTTTGTCACAATATTGTGAAGATGCTATATTATTTGTTAATAACTAACAGAAATTTAGAATATTGTTGTATGATTATAAATACATGCACACACACCATTCTCTAATTCTGAATTAACATTGTTTTCTTTGTACATATATTAATTGCTTTATATTAATTATTTTGAAGATCACATATCTTTCATTTTGTCCAATATGTTCTACTGCCACCTTGTGTTGTATCAATGAATTGCCCAAAGTATTAAATTACATGAGACAAGTAAATTCTTTCTTGCCTTAAGATAGCAATTTTATATCTTTATTTATAAAGCACAAAGCTTCTGTCTTTAGTGTAAACTTTTTGCCAAACTATACTTTTTTATATATAGGAATATCATATGTAGTTGCATTATAGCTGTATGAGAATTAAATTCTACAATAAATTTACTGTTTTTTCTATAACTAATAAATAGCATTTTTTCATGCCACTGTTTTCCTAATGCTCAGTTGTGACTGCCTTTGCATGCTACTTTTCCATGCATATTTCTTTGTCTTCTGCTTTTAGGGTTACAAAAACATACAGAAATATACCACTTTCAAATCCTGTATGAAGAAGGAACTCAACAGCAGACAATGGTATGTTTTTGTATAGTTGTTGTGTTCTTAGGCAGTATTTCTAAGATTGCTGATAGGAAAAGTTCACTATCCTCAACTTGCTTTTCAATTGGCAAGGGGAATTAACTTTATTAATTAGAGCCAGCCACTTTAGTATTAGAAACTTACAATCATATTATAAACCTAACCCTTCGTATAAAACATAGAGCAAACTGAAAAAAGTATAGAGTATTTCTATCACATTTTCCATACAGTATTGTAAACATGCAAAATGTTATGCCATCCACATAATTCTGCATTGAGTGAGATTGAAAACAAACCAAATCTTTAGAGACTGTTAAACGTCCTTCATACTACACAACAGAATGGCCACAGCCAAATCACACAGTCTGTGTGTTTTGATATAAGATCTCACAAAATTCGTATTCCTAACTGAAGGTACTTGAACCATTTGCATGGCCAGCTTTTATGTGGATGATGCATTATGGATACCTGCAGTGGTCAGGGAATAGACCTAAACAAGATTCCTTCCTTCTCTAATTCAATTATAAGATTATAGCTTATTTATTTTCAAACGTTTTAAATATATAGCTTTATATATTTCATCAAATATATAGTTTTATATATTGCAAAACTCTTGACAGTGCTGTCTATTGAAAATGTATCTAATTGCTAGAATAGACCAGACAATTGAGGCAAGTATTTGCTTCATAAGGGTAAAACAGACTTTTTTATATTTCTTGAGTGGTAGAAAATAGCCATCTAGTAGGGCCTTGCAAAGAATGTATAATTATTAAATTGGCTGTGAAGGATTATATTGAGGGTAAAAATTGAAAGATTAAAAAAATCATAGTAATTAGAACATAATTTAACTGAGCTGCTTGGAGATAATCACTTTTATTTTTGTTTTGATTTCTCACAATGATGATAATTTTTAATGAATTATTTAGAACAATAGTCCCCAACCTTTGTAGCTTGGCAGCCTGGCTGTGGCGGGAGAGAGGGGAACCGGGCCGTGTGAGTGTCGGGCTGGCTAAGACACAGCTTGACTTGCACGAGCACACAGGCATGTACGTGCAGCTCAACTTGAGCAAGTTGAGCTGTGCACATGCCGGCCTGCTGTTCACACAAATTGAACTACGCACATGTGTGCACCAGCACAACGCTCACACGGCCTGGTTGCAAATAAGCCATGGCCTGGCAGTTGAGCCTCAGCAGTTGGGGACCCCCAATTTATAAATCTTAATTTTTCATCCTATTTGCATATACAGTAACTGTTATGTAGTGTCACTGTTAATTATATTTTGATTCCCTAATAGAAAGACTTCGCATATGGGTTGAAGAACTACGGTGTTTGCGTGAGGACTGTAATAGGGAAGCACTTTGTAAACTTTGGAAGCACTTTCTGAACTGAAATATGAATGCAAAATCACCTCTACTTTTGATCAACGTTAATGTTTGCTGCTTTTTCTTTTGCAAACTGACCACAGAAATCAGGAATAGACCATTAGACCAAACATTTTTCAGATGAAACAATATCTCAACATTCTTAAAGCGCTCTACCTGTATGATTCAAAATACGACTCATCTGCTTTTCCTGGAAAGGATTCATGTGTATATTTTTAATGTGTAATGTAGTTTTTGACTGGTCATCTGCAGATTCTTACTCACTTTCACTTTCTTCCACCAGACTAGAATTATGATTTAATGTTTTTTCCCCAGTATTATATTTCAGTCATGTTAAGCCTATGCTAGTAGAGAAAATTGAGATGTAAGTCCTTAAATCAAAAACAAAAATATGTGCAGTTACATGTGAAAATGCTTTAAAAGTTTTTCAGTGCAGAAAGGGTAGAGCAATCTATTAACTCATTATGCATAATCCATATCAGGGACAAACACTTCACAAATAGCATGATTTGTGCATTCATCAGTACATTTACCTGGGAGTATTTTTTAGCAGGGTGAGACTGTTTCATTTAAATTCATTTAAATGGTCAGGAAGTCTATAAAAATACAGATGTATTTAGAAATGTATTTTTAAAAATCAAGCGTAGTTTATTTTCTCATGCCATTCCATTTTTGTAATTTGTCTCTTAAGCTAATTAATGTGCCTATAATAATCACAATTATATAGAAGAAAATATTTCCTTCTAGAGTTATCACAGGAACATATATTCAAAGTATGAAATGAGGTTCATTTTTTAACAAAATCTAATTGTGTGGATAAAAATTGTAAAGCTATCTATCATTATGAATTATTAAGATTTATAGTATAGAAAGAACCTAAGATTTTTTAAAGAAAAATCTATAGACTATTTAAATTGTATTGTTTTTTTTAAATTCTGATGTTTTTCATTATTGGCATTCAGATTAAATCAAATTAAGTACTTTAATTTATTTGATCTAAAGATGGTAGCTTTACTCCAGCACTTTACTATAACATTGTAGATTGATCAAAGCATATAGATTTTAAATGTTATGATGATGCATAATAATACAAAATAAATGTATATTTATTTATTTATTGTATGCTGTTCATGAAACAGCTTGGATACTAACAAACTGAGCAAAATTCTATTTATAAGATAGATCTCTTGCCCTGGCTTCTCCCTACTGCTGCTCCTGTAAGGGCTTCTGAAACCACAGGTTGTGATAGTATGAGGAATCGCCAAAGATCTCCTTTTCAAAAGCAAAAATCACTGTTTAGATTCCAAACTATTCTTTTTTGTGCTTTCTTTAGATAATCTGCTAAAATACTTTAGAGTCAGTAAATGAAGAGAATTCAGGTCACTGCATTAAAACATATAGTGGCTTTTTAAACTGCTGCTACTTATCTGGTTTTCATAACAGTAAAAGGAATGCAATACCTGTAGAAATATCTAGCCATATTCAGCCACAAAACTTTACTAATTTTTTTACCTACAAGATTTATCTCATATCTTTATATAAGCAAAAGGATTATAAATATAGCTTCCATTAATACAGGGGAGCAAGGACATAATTTTGTTCCTTAAAATAATCAAGAGCTACAATTTTCTTATAGCTCCTGAATATATAAATGCAATGCAGTTTTTAATTTATGATCCAAGAATTTGTTCAGATGCTTACTAGTTACCTGGCAGAGCATATCCACATTTCCACTATTGTAATACTGGTTCCTATTAAATGAATAGATGTACAAATAAGCAGGGTTGAAACACATTGCCTCTTTCTGTACTGCCAGTTTTTGAAGGATGCTATAAATCTACTATGAACCAATCTAACAGAGTAGCACTGGATTTATATATTATCTGATAGAAGTCAGAGATTACCTATGTCCTTATGCATGTTTTAATTTTGCATAACAATTATTTCATTAAAATAGAAACCATAATCATGGAATAAGGTTTATATTGGACTTGATCTAAACATTTTACTACATGAAGAGGAAATGCTTCTGTGTCTTCTCTATGTCTTAAAAATGTGTAAGATAGAGGGGAGAATACAGTTTTTCAGACTGCACAGAGCAGTATGGAAAATGATAAATTAATGATAATTCTTCTGTTAAGAACCTCTTATAGGTTAATTGGAATCAATTAAATTAGATAATACATAACCAAGTTTATGGTGTCATACTGAATTAACAAAAAGATTTCTTAAAATGCATAAACAGAAAACAGAAAAGCTGAGACAACCTTAAAGTAGCAAATTTTAGAAGAACATAGAAGATGATTTGGGACAAACTGGATACTTGTCCATATTTCAAATAGAGTGGAAATATTGTCTTGCTTTTAGAGATAAGACCACTATGAATAAAAACAAGAAAAAAATGTATTTGAATTTTTCTTCAAAATGTGCACTTTTACATGGCTGTTATTAATTTAATTTAATTTAATATTTAATTTAATAGACGTTCTTATAGGCCGCCCAATCCCGTGGGACTCAGGGCGGCGTACAACAGAATAAGAAGCGTACAATAAAAACAATTATCATAATTTAAAATTAAAAGCATAGTTAAAACAATTATAAAAACAACATTCAAGGGGGGAATCTGATCTTCCTATTCACCCCGCCTGCCGGAAGAGCCAAGTTTTTATGGCTTTACGGAAGGCCAGCAGGGTGGGGATAGTCCGGATCTCTGGTGGGAGTTGGTTCCAGAGGGACGGGGCTCCCACAGAGAAGGCCCTCCCCCGTGGCCCCGCCAACCGACATTGTTTGGCCGATGGGACCCGGAGGAGGCCCTCTCTATGGGACCTAACCGGTCGTAGGGAGGTATGTGGTAGGATGCGGTCCCGAAGGTAACCTGGCCCTGAGCCATGTAGGGCTTTAAAGGTAACGACCAACACCTTAAATTGCGACCGGAGACTAATTGGCAGCCAATGCAGCTGGCGAAGAATAGGTGTTACGTGGGTGTATCTCGGTACACCCACTACAGCTCGCGCAGCTGCATTCTGTACCAGTTGGAGTCTCCGGATGCTCTTTGAGGGTAGCCCCATGTAGAGCGCGTTACAGTAGTCTAGCCGTGAGGTGACAAGGGCATGAGTGACTGTGAGCAAAGCCTCCCTCTCCAAGTAAGGTCGCAATTGGTGCACAAGACGAATCTGTGCAAAGGTCCCCCTAGCCACAGCTGAAAGATGTTGCTCCAATTTTAGCTGTGGATCTAGGAGGACACCCAAATTGCGGACCTGTTCCGAGGGAGTCAATTTTTCTCCCCCGAGAACCAAGGAGGGACAGTCGACATAATCCTTGGGAGGCAAAATCCAGAGCCACTCAGTCTTGTATGGGTTGAGCCTGAGTCTGTTCACTCCCATCCAGACCCTCACATCGTCCAGGCAGCGGCACATTACATCAACTGCTTCACTGAACTGACACGGGGTGGAGATGTACAACTGGGTATCGTCAGCATACTGCTGATACCTCACCCCGTGTCGTCGGATGATCTCACCCAGCGGTTTCATGTAAATGTTAAACAGGATGGGCGAGAGGACCGAACCCTGTGGCACCCCGCAAACCAGGGGCCTAGGGGCCGACCTCTGCCCTCCTGTCAACACCGACTGCGTCCTGTCAGAGAGGTAGGAGGAGAACCACCGTAAAACAGTGCCTCCCACTCCCACCTCCCCAAGACGACGCAGAAGGATACCATGGTCGATGGTATCGAAAGCCGCTGAGAGGTCAAGTAACACCAGGATGGAGGAATGACCCCCATCCCGTGCTCGCCAGAGATCATCCATCAGTGCGACCAAAGCAGTCTCCGTACTGTAGCCGCGCCTGAAACCCGATTGAAAGGGATCCAGATAATCAGTATCCTCCAATAGCCGCAGGAGTTGGAGCGACACCACTTTCTCTACAACTTTACCCAAGAAGGGTAAGTTGGAGACTGGACGGAAGTTCTTTAAATCCGCTTGGTCCAGGGAAGGCTTCTTGAGGAGGGGCCTCACCACCGCAGCTTTTAAGGGCTGCGGGACGGACCCCTCTCTCAAAGATGCGATCACAACAGCCTGGAGCCAGCCGCGTGTCACCTCCCTGCTGGCCGAAACCAGCCAGGAGGGACACGGGTCCAATAAACAAGTGGAGGCGCTCATCGCTCCTATGGCCTTGTCCACATCCTCAGGAGTGATAGGCTCAAACTCCTCCCAAATAACAGGACTAAGACTCGCCCCTGTCATCTCGGCCTGCCCTGTCCAAATGGAGTCCAGGTCTGTCCGAATCTGAGTGATTTTATCCGCCAGGAACTGGGAAAATTCCTCAGCTCTACCCTGCAAGGGTTCTTCGCCCCCCCCCCTTTGCGAGGAGGGAGCGCGTCACCCTAAACAGGGCGGCTGGGCGGGAGTCGGCGGACGCAATAAGGGCGGAAAAATGCGCACATTTTGCCGCCCGTATCGCCACTAAGTAAGACTTAATGCAAGTTCTTAAAAGTGTCCGGTCAGACTCAGCTTTACTGGCTCTCCATCGTCGCTCTAGGCGTCTCTTTAGGCGCTTCATCTCCCGGAGCTCCTCAGTAAACCAAGGAGCCCTCCGGGATCCGCTGCCACGGAGAGGCCGCAAAGGCGCAATCCGATCTAAAGCCCCTGTTGCCGCCTGATTCCAGGCAGTCACTAGAGCCTCAGATGAATCGTGTACCAGGGAGTCCGGTATTTCCCCAAGTTCCCTCTGAAATCCTTCGGATTCCATTAGGCGCCTGGGGCGGAACCACTTAATCGGTCCCGCCTCCTTGCGGTGGAGGAGTGGCGCCATGAAATCCAACCTCAGAAGGAAATGATCTGACCACGACAAGGGTACTGTGACTAAACCCCTTAGTCTCAGATCATCTCTCCACTGCCCCGAGAGAAACACAAGGTCAAGCGTGTGACCTCCCTCATGAGTCGGACCCTGAACTACTTGGGTCAGGTCCATGGTTGTCATGGAAGCCATGAACTCCTGGACTGCCTCTGAGGTTTCACCGGGCGATGGCAGGTTGAAGTCCCCCAGCACCATCAACCTGGGGAACTCAATCGCCAGCCCTGCTACCGCCTCGAGCAGAACAGGCAGGGCCTTTGCAACGCAGCTAGGAGGCAAGTACGTTAGCAGAAGGCCCACCTGAACCCCTAAGTCCAGCTTCAGAAGGAGCGTCTCACACCCAACAATCTCCGGGGCAGGGCTCCTTCGAGGATTTAGGTTCTGGCGAGCTATAATTGCCACTCCTCCACCCCTTCCCTGGGGTCGCGGCTGATGCTGAACTGAGAACCCGTCCGGGCACATCTCGGAGAGGGGAACCCCCCCCTCCTGGCCTAGCCAGGTCTCAGTAATACATGCCAGGTCCGCCCCCTCTTCCAGGATTAAATCCCGTACAAGGGGGGCCTTGTTAGTAATCGACCTGGCATTCAACAGCAGCAGCTTGAGCCCAGGGCCCTGACATCCCTGGTTACCAGGTACTCGGGCTGAGCTAGATGGAACCAAACCAGAGGGGCCAGAACAAGGAATCACTTGAAGATAGCGAATTCTCGTTCCCCGAGAGCGGCCTACCCCCCTGCTCCCGCCATACCTACCTCTCCCTGTTATGACCTTAATACTCCCGTCCCCCCTCACACCAGAGATCCCCTCCCCTCCCCCACTGGTCCCCACTGGTCCCCCTCTCTCCCAGCAGGCCATGCATCCCAGTCATACTGAGCCTGGGGGAGGACTGGAACCCCCCTCCGCTTCTGTTTACACACTCAGCAGAAGGGGGTAAAGACCCAATCCCCAGCTCACTCATTCAGCCACTAACAGCCACCCAGTCTCTATCAACCAATCATAACACATTCATAACCCAGACCATTAATAAAAATCACAATACTTCCGGGGGTTAAAATCAATAGAAACAATAGGAGGCAGATGCAGGCAACCTCCAAACCCGATATAGCTTAGTTCTTAATATTGCCTTAATCTCAGTCTTTTTGCTTTCTGTGTATCCAAGATCTATTGCCTCTGCTGCAGCAATAACAATGTCCAACAGCTGCCCCCGTGATGATAGTGGGGGGACTGAGTCCCGTTTAGCACTAAGGGGGATCGCTTGGAAGCCAGGCCCATTCCCTCGCCTAGAAGACTGTTGCCCCAGGATTGGTCGCCGCCAATCCTGCAGGTTATAACGGGAGAGTTGGAGATCTAAAATCCAAACGCCGTTTGTTGTTAGTCTGAGGTTCTGGCGGCCCGCCTGGAAACCAGGCTGATCCAGTCTCTGGGGAGTTCTTTCCGAAGGGCCTCTCGTCGCCAAGATGACACGCAGCGACATCGAGATGGCCGTCCAAGGAGCCAATCTTAAAGTTTTCAGTTAAAACTGAACAAAGTGCAAAATTAATTCAGACATTGTTTTCATTATAATCAGTCCTGTCTATAAGCTTACTGTATGATTGATTACTTAGACAAAACATACAACAATGTACATAGGCCTGATGTATGAAAGATGCTAAAGGCTGATTGTTAAATTTGAATACAGCAGTATATGATGTATATAAAGTATGTGTGAAAAATAGTGGACAATTCAACACTGAGTGGTTAATAATAGAAATGAAGTATCCTCTTGCTTATTTAGTATAAACATGAGAAATGGTTGCACTGATGTTAGAGATTGTTGGTTAAGGAAGTGTTTTTATGCCAATGACATCATGTTATTGACTGAGAACTTGAATGATTTTCAGAGAATGACAGATTCGTAATATAGTGAGAAGTATAGATGTGAAAATGAAAATAAAGAGAGTTTCATTTGGCATAGAAAATAAATAAAAATTGAAATAAATGGCAAAAATTAGAACAAATGTATAAATTTGTGCACCTTTGCAGTATGTTTAAGAAACATGGGGAAATGGATGGAAACTTTTTATAACTTGTCAATTCTCATATAAAGATAGTAGATAATCTCTGATCTGGTGCAAGTTATGTTTATTAAAAAAATTAAACTGGGTGGACAAATGTGTGCTTTTTTCCACATCCTTTATGGAATTGAGATTATGTATAGAGAAAAATAGAAGCTGAACTTAGAATAAATGGAGTACTAAGAAATTACACCCTCTTTAAGTTCTATAGTTTTATGTAACAGGATATAGTAAAAATTTGGTCCTTAACAGTTCTTAAAAACATTCTGGTTAAAGATGGACACTAATCTCACAATCAATACAAAAACTATGAGTTGCGCAAAGAGCCATGGAAAGATATATGCTCGGTGTTATTTATTTATTTATTTTGTGAGATTTATATACCGCCTCACAGTGCAAGCACTCTCTAAGCGGTTTACACTAGTAAGCAATGTATATTTATATTGCCCCCAACAATCTGGGTCCTCATTTTACCTACCTCGGAAGGATGGAAGGCTGAGTCAACCTTGAGCCGGTGAGATTTCAACCGCTGACCTTCGGATCACAGTCAGCTAAAGTGACCTGCAGTACTGCCTCTAACCGCTGCGCCACTTCGGCTCATCAGGATTATAAAACAAGATAGAAAGACCTGCACATGGATTAGAGAACAAATGAAAGTATACAATATCATCAAGGGAGTAAAGGAATTGAAATGGAAATGGGCTGGTTAAATAGCAAGAAGAACTGATGGCAGGTGGACCAAGACAGTCATAGAATGGATTCCACTTGATAAAAAGCGTCCACAAAAGAGAACTAAAACAAAATGGATCGACAACATCAGCAAGTATTGCGGGCCCAATTGGCAAAAGAAAGCTCAGGACTGTATTGATTGGAAACGTGAAAGAGACCTTCATCCTGCAGTGGATAGACAATGGCTAAAATGATTATGACAACCTCAGATGAACAACACCACATTACACATTAAACCATGTCATTTATTTTACAAAAAGAAAGCCAAAATGGAGAAATTCTATGAAAAACTACCGTATGTAACCCAACCAAACTAGAAATTTTTTTTTAAAATCCCAGATGATGATACTGGTCACCACCATATTATTGTCAAGAAAGCAACATTCATCTCTTCATGTAGTTAATAGGAATTGATCTAAATATGATGGTGGTTTGATTTTACAAATTCAAAACAAGTGAAACTTCTGCATGTAATAATGGCAACCAGCCATCTTCACACAATGAATTAACCTATCAATTAAACTCGGTTTGGTGAGGATTCAACTACTGTGATTTGCAAACCAAGTGTTGGGCATTTACAGTTCATTCAGCATATATACAATTTATATACGTATATATGTAAGCATATATATAACTTAGTATAAAGCACAGACCAAGTTACAATTTAAAAGAACAAGATGACAAGACTAAATTCACTCTATAAGTCTAAATTTCAAAGGGAGTTCATGCTGTTATATTATTACATTAGTGTTATGTTGCCGGAATTAATTTATCAAAATGAATTTCTTCTATGCTGGCCTATGATCATTATAAAAAATTGATTTCATTTAAATAATGGGGGGGGGGGAGGATCTGGCCTAGAGATGGAGCTCTTGCCTCATAATCAGGAGGTTGTGAGTTCACTCCTAGGTAGAGGCAGATGTAGGGTCTCCCACTTGGGCAGGGGGTTGGACTAGATGACCCTTCCAATTCTGTTAATCTGTTAAATTTCTTTCTTTTGGTTGCAAGATTGCTACATCGCAGGAAAAGGTCCTCCTCCTTATCTCGTCTCATATTTATTCAAACTGGCCATTCATTCCAAACCAGTAACTTTATTCCTCAACTTCCCATCCGAAGACATAGTCCCAAATATTGCTGTAGGGATTTGATGTAGATTAGCAAAATGCTTATTGGCGCGAAGTTTACCGCCTAACGGTTGCCAAAAGGCTGAAGAGCGGACGAAGGGACAACGGGAATTGCAGCAGGTGTCCCACGGTCCCTGTATACACCTTTCCAACGAGGTATCTACCCCGTCCGTCCCTAGGATCTCCTCAGGATGGGTGGATCCCGAAAGCCCGTGCCTCCTCCTGCTACGCGAAGGGGGGGGGGGGGGAAGCCTCGTCTTTCCTCTCCCCGCCCTTCGCGCCATCAATGCGAGCGGCCTGGGGCTTTAGCGGGAGAGTCCTCAGCCGCACCCCCTTTTTCCACGGCCCCGGTTCAGAGATGGGCAGCTGAACCCTCTTCAGTGACTGACGGACGGCCGAGCGGGAGGTCGGAGGTCGGTGGCTGGAGGCGATCGTGGGGAGGAGGAGGAGGAGGAGGCGGAGGAGCAGCCTTCGGCGATCCCGAGGAAGACTGCGCTGAAGGGGAAGGCGACGAAGCGCTGGAACCAGCCAGCCTCTTTTGCCGCCGTCGCTGCCGCCGGGAATGTGTGGTGAGGGCCCGGGCCCTCCTGGCAGACGGAAGAGCTGATTAACCGGGGAGGGGAAGATGGGGCGCGGGAAGATGGCGTCTCCGGCGGGGTCGGTGGCTTCCTCCCGCAGCTGCTCTCGGATGGGTGGCGGGAGGCGACACTGCCTGTGGCAGGGTGCTGGTCCTTTCCTTTACTGGGTGCCGGTCCTCTTCATCTGCGGCATCCTGGCCTGGTCTTACTATGCCTATGTCGCCCAGCTCTGTCTGCGTGAGTCCCTTTTTTATCCTCCCCTATTTAATAATTATAATAATAGCCTTTATTGTCATTGTACATCATGTATACAACGAAATTGGTTTAGCCTCTACTGGTGCAACCCATAACAAAAAATACAAGACAATATTCAATATTGATGGATTCTATATGGATCTGATGTTGGAAAGCAAACTGGTAATTTTAAAGGGAGCTTGATTTTAAGACTTCTAATCCTTAATTCATTAAGAAAGATCTCTTGAGAGTAACTATCTGTTGTACAGGAAATAATGTCTCCTGGGATAAATGTTAGCATTTGTTAATCAAGGCAGAGCAGTAAAAAACGTCTTGTGTGTGCTTGCTGGTATTGAAATAGCAATGTTTATCAGCAATATATAAACAAACGGGAGGAGTAGGCACACACATTCTCTATGAAGCTATATTTCTAAGAATGGAAAGCAAAATTAGAAACTTGATTTTAATACCTGTACTTTATCATCTTCTGGGTAAATAAGATCAGTGAAGAAATAGAAAAAATATCACAATTTTGATTTTCTGCTTTGGTCTAAAACTTATAAGCACTTTTATATTATAACCAAATTACCTTCTGGATGGTGTAATTACAGGTATAAAATAAGGAATTATATTTTTCAGAATCTGAGCTGATAAATAATCTAAATTTCATGAAGGTTGGCTGCTGTTAAAGCATGTTAATAGAATAATGTCTTGTTTGAATATGGTCTATCATTTTCAGGTATGTTAATTCTTTGTGTTGCTTCTTTTTTGAAATGTTGATTATCAAAATACCTGAAGTGCCCACAGTCTATATTAAAGGTTGCCTTTATAATCAATATCCAATTTTTCTTACCTAAAAGATGAGCCTGGATTAAGGAGATCCTTTGGGTGACAGAGAGAGAATATTAGAGGATACTTGTTTATTTCCATTATTGTCCTCTCAGTGAACCTAAGACAGTTCTATCATTTTAAAAATAAATTACACTGAGAAGCCTAATATGATAAGTATGCTGAAAATGAAATGAATAAATAGATGATGTTACTGTTTCTCTTGGATCCATAGCAACAGTTTCTTCCTAAACCCCTTCACCACCTCAATCTGGAATAATGCTATTCATGTGATTTTGATTATATACATCCACTCTTCCTTCCTTTCTTCTTTCTCACATCCTTCCCCTCAGTTTTTTTCTATTTTTCTTGAAATGTGAAAAAGCAAACAAGAAAATGGTGGACAGATTTTTGGTGCAATCTTTTTTAAAGTCAGGATGTGATCTAACTTTTATGTCACACTCCCCTAGTTCATAATTTAATTATATGATGACTCTCCTATTTTGGTTTGGTTTTATCTCCATGGAGAATTTGGCAGCAATGCAAAATGAGAGTAGTTGATATTTTGTTTATCCGTACTGTCTGACATTTAGTGATGAAGTATGTTCAAAGATGGAAACTAAATCTCATTGTTTAACCTCAGAATAATTATAATCTTCATTGTATGTGGAAATGAGCAAAAATGTCAAGGAAATCCTTACAAATGAATGTTCCTAATTTCTGTCTTTGAATTGCATACAGAGAAAGCAAAATTTCAGTATTGTAACTGTCAAATCATTTTCAGTTTCCAAACCAGCTACAATTTATTAATTCTTAGTAATAAGCCATTCTGTAAAATAATTAAATGTAAACATTTCATTCTTTAACAATTCATATTTCATAGAATCATTGAATGTTTCGTTGGGAAAATGCTATAAAGATAATTCAGTTAAATCTGCAAGAATGAATCCCTTATTACAGTAGCCGTGACAGTGGCCATTCAACCTCTGTTTAAATATTTCAACAAAGGGGAGTCCACCATTTCTCAGGAGGCAATCTGTTCCTCTGATGTTCATACAATTAGCATACATGAAAATGGCTATCAGATCTATCTCAGTCCATTCTAGAAAAATATGTAGTGCCTTCAAACACTGCAAGTTTTTCATTGTACTCTCCCTATCATCTTAGTTGTTGTCCTTTGGACCGACTTCAATTTGTAAAGTTTTTTTCCCTGAATGTATTGCTCAGAACTTGTAATGGTCTGTGGGAACAACTTTGGAAAACAGGAGGAAAGAGTTCCAGACTACACAACTATCATGCAAAAGGTATCTCAGCTGACGGAAGCAAAAGAGACATGGGAAGCATTTCTGAAAAGACCCTTTCTGGTTTTCTGGAAAGTAAAAGTAAAATGAGCCGAGGTGACACAGTGGTTAGAGGCAGTACTGCAGGCCACTTTAGCTGACTGTGATCCGCAGGTCAGCGGTTCAAATCTCACCGGCTCAAGGTTGACTCAGCCTTCCATCCTTCCGAGGTAGGTAAAATGAGGACCCAGATTGTTGGGGGCAATATAAATATACATTGCTTACTGGTGTAAACCGCTTAGAGAGTGCTTGCACTGTGAGGCGGTATATAAATCTCACAAATAAATAAATAAAAGAGGGAAAGAATGCTTTCAGGCTTGCAAGATTCTGTTACTTTAACCTTGCAATAAGTGTTAGAATTCATAGTTAGTGCTTTTTGTATGGACTGTTTTTATTCCCTTCTAAAAAAAAATCTGCAAAAGTCTTATTCAAAAGCAATATTTAATTCAACTAAGTACAATGTAGGAATGCAAAATAAACTATTTATATGTTCATTCATAGATAGGTATATACCGGTATGTACTCCAGAAACAGAGAAATTTTTTTGTGTCCAAATAATGTCACGTTTTCTTGCTGATCTTTCCTCCTTTCCTCTCTTGCAGTAACAATATCAAATATTGGAGAAAAAAGTAAGTAATAGCTATTTTTTTCTACTCTGTAGTTTATAGAATTTAAGGCTGCTCTAGTGTATATATGTTCATGCACTTCATTAAAATTTTATTTATTTCAGCAATACATTATTGAAGATTGCATGCCTTTTAAAATTGGATTTTAGGCTGCATTTTTGTTTCTATGTCTCTTTATAGATAGATCATTAAACCTAAGCAATGATCATCAGGTTTTCTAAGGGAAAGGGGGGGGGAGGTTGATCTATCTTCTCTATGTGTATGACCAGATACAACCAAACAGATTCTTTATAATTTAATAGAAGAAATTGAGGTAACTGTAGTTGATACTACCAGACTCCTTCCCATTCTTATGCTTCTATTTGCTGCATTAATACCAACACTGTAGTACTTCTATTACTCCTTGCCCTAGAAAATGGGGCAGAACTAGCCAGGAGACTGTTGAGGAATATATAACGGTGTCTATCTTGCATATTGCTATGTATTTTGTCCTATCTCCTATTGACACTAATATCGTTGCCAAACTAAGCTATTTTCTTGTTTTTCTTTGATTCTATCTTCTTTATTTCAGTAGTTAAATTGTAGACTTCTTGAGCAGAAAGTTATCAGCTTAAATTCCATCCATAGATAAATTATATTATATAGTAAAACTACATTGATGACCATCAGCTTAGATGAATTTAAGATGCATTAGATGAATTAGTAGTTATTGACTACCTTATTTTTAACTAATCATGATGCCTGTTTACCATATCTCTGAACATAAGCTATAGAAGAGTAATTTGTCTTAGTGACATAAATAAGTCTTTGATTTGATAGAGCAGGGCCCTTGAGTTTCTGTTATTATTGTATAAAACCAAGTGCATAACAATCTTGCTACAGACACACTAAGATGATTTTCTTGCCCCTATTAGATCCATTCCAAGGAATACAGATATAGATAATGAAAAGTTTAAATGATAGAACATACAGAATTTTCTTCCTTACAAAGTTTTCTATCTGAATGCATTCTGGTAGTGTTTTGTAGCTTCTTTAGCATCCATTATTTTATAGTTCTGTTGGTATTGTGATAGCAGTGTTCTTTATTGGGAACCATTGGGAACGTTTGGCTCTTTCCCTTTCCTTTCTTTTTTTCTTTTTGATTGTCTGTATATCTCTGACAATTTCTATCATTTGCTTAATGCCTTAATTTTATGATCTTGTTTTAGTGGTGTGCCTGATTGCGTATCATCTATTTTTCATGATGTTTTTGTGGTCTTACTGGAAAACAATCTTTACATTACCAATGAATCCTTCCAAAGAAGTAAGTTATAATTTTGTGCAATTAAAAAAAACTTGTTTACTAATTTTCTTTTTGGTGCACAAAGGTTCTATGTGTATAGATTAAATACTACATAAATATATTCTCTCTAGCTTTCCATCTGTTCCTCTGAAGATACACTACCAACATGTGCACTTTATTGATAGTATCAAAGCTTTTAACATTTATGTGAAAAACATCAGTTTAAATTGTGTGTTCTTTCATATACTTATTCTTTTTCCCTAATTTGCTATTATAGAAATAAGGATATGACATATACTGTAAAAGGGAAAATACCCTCCCAACAAGTATATTAAATTCCTTAATTCTGAATATTCTTAGTCTTGTCATCAGCTTAACTAACTGTGGTGGGAATAATTTTACATATTTCAAATAGCATATTGTTAAATAAAATTGAAAAAATATATTACATTACAATTTATACATGTATAAATGGAAAAGTGTAATACTATTGCTTGATCTTAATAAATCAAACAAGGAAAATCAGTTTTGTTTCTATAAGACCTTTTATTTTTTAATTATTTAATAAATATAAAATAATGCATTATTTTAAAATGTTAGTTTAAGTCTATGTATAGCAGTCATTTTATAATTACTTGCAAAGGGTCACTTCTTTCATTAAATGATATAAAACATTGCTGATAATATTGTGGTTTATTCAAGGATTTCTCTTCTGCATACTGAACAAGATTGTCTTTTAACTTCATTTTCATATTGCCTTTCAAATTATTTCTTAGAGGTTAAGGGCAGATTTAGTTTTAATATCTGAAATATTCTATCACTTTTATAGGGAAGAGAGATTGATGTACTGATTTTCAATATTACATAATGTTAAAAAATTAAAAATTAAAACTTTAAATAGTTGTCTTTTCGTTTGTTTTCTTTTGTTTTTAAGAATATGAATGTACTTCCTTCCTACCAATTTCACTTAGCAATATGGGAGGGGTAATTTGTTAGGATTCCCTTAAAAAACACTTAAGGACAGTCCAGGCTTTAATAAATCAGATCCTTAATTATGGATAAAGTTATAATTTCATGTTCAAGCAAATGTGATTACAGGTAATCCTAAACAGGCCATTTAACGGACATTTGAAGTTACAACACACACCCCAAAAGCTAAATACGAACCCGTTTCAAAGTTATGAACACTGCAGTGCCCCCATGGTCATTTGTCCTTACGACCAACTGCAGAGATGCTGCAGCACACACACACACCTATTACCATCCCATCCCGCCCGGCCAGGTCCTCAGTGGCACTGGGTCTGCTTTGCCAACATACCAGGTTCCACGCACTCCTCCCCACCCCCACTCCCCAGTCACCATTTGCTCACTTATCCAAAACTCAGGATAAAGTCAGGATAGAGAAGGCCACTCCCTTGCTCCTCCCACCTGGCACAATCAAGAAGAAGAAATCCTGTCTCTTTTGCTTCCATTGCAATCCTTTCCTCTCCAGCAAATATAAATTGCTACGATTTCGTCTTAGTGCCACCAGTGCTAGCTTTACACTAGTCTTATGCCACGAAGCTAAGAAGAAATTGTGCCCATTTTGTCCCTTGCAATCCTTTCCTCTCCAACCAACTTAAATCGGTAGTTATTTAATGCTGGCTGTCAAGGAAAAGATTGGAAAGGAAGGAAAAGCGATGGGGTTCTTCTTTGCTCTGCCAGCATATGACTAGTGTAAAGCTAGCACTGGCGACGCTAAGAAGAAATCATGCCTATTTTGTTGCCTTGCAATGCTCTCCGCCCCAGCATAAATTGGTATGATTTCTTCTTAGCGCCACCAGTGCTAGCTTTACACGAATCTTACGCTGGCAGGGCAAAGAAGAAATCCCGCCACATTTGCTTCTGGGGTAATCCTTTCCTCCCCAGCCAGCATAAATCACTACCAATGTATGCTGGCTGGGGTGGAAAGAATTGCAATGGAAGCAAAAACAAGAGGATTTCTTCTTGATTGTGCCCTTGAGCAAGGGAGTAGCTTTCTCTATTCCAACTTCCTGAGCTCTGGATATCTTCAAAAGGTACATGTGCAATTGTGACGGGGTGGGGTATGGAGGTGTCCCATAGGACTATAGGGAACCCAAGGGGCAGGAGGCAGAGCATGGGATATCTCAGAGGGTGGGGGAGGCCTCCTAGGTGTGCCTGTGCCTGCACTACACCTCCCTCAGTTTCTCACACCCCTGAGTCACCCCATTCTCTACCTAACAACCTGTGCAGGGACAGGGTAGTTGTTAATCATGTGCTTCATTTAACAAAGTCCATGACTTCCGAGAGAAATGGGCAATCTCCATGACTCTCATAAGTACTGTTCCCTCTAGGCTGCGCGGCCGCACACATAACAAGAGAACGCTGCGCAGAAGTTTCTAACTTCCGCGCGGCATTTTCTAATGGCAGAGGCTGCGCGCCTGCCCTGCCGCGCACATAAAAAGAGAATGTTGCGCGCCGTTTTCTGATCTTACAGGGAACATTGCTCATATGTTGAGGACTACCTGAATAGATAAGTCTTTCTGAAGCTTGCAAAGAATTGTCTCTTTAGTTTCAAACCTTCCAATATTTAGGTAAATGTCTAAAGATGATTATACTAAATGGTTTATAAATAATGATTCAAGAACTGCATTATTTCCTAGTTCCATCTGAGCTATTCAGATAAGGAATTGCTGGAAAGAGAACCTAGAAATGAAACCTATCAAGAAGTGCTGAAGAGGGCAGCCAAGGACCTCCCTATCAGTACAAGAACAGTGTCTGGAGGTAAATATTTGTCAATAATAAGGTTCTCCTGATTATTTAGCAGACATAAGAGTATCCATATAAAATCTAAAAATGTCATTAAATAAAAAAGGTGGTTGGTTTCTGCCCAGTGATTTGCTTAAAATGAGTTCACCTGTTAGAAAAAGACCAAGCTAGGGAACATACTGTTCGGCTAGAGGGAAGGACAAAGAACATCTAACATCCTTCTTATAAATAAGTGTTGAGTAGATTGTCAGGTGTACTATGGCAACTAATTTTGTAGTTCAACTGCTCTGAAGATGCTCATCTAGAGCGCTTTGTGATCTCCAGCTTTGGTTCTCTATTAAGCAGCCATTCAAAATGATTCTCTGTCTATAAATCTTCAGTTTACAATCCATGAAACCACCCCAGTTCCTTCTCTAGCCTATCTCCAGCTGATGGCAGAGAGATAGAAGCACCGTTGACTTACCTGAACGGTCTCCTATCTCCAGCTGATGGCAGAGAGATAGGACTTGTGCCCGCTGTTTTATTGCCCAATAGATGGTCCAAATTTATTTACTTGAATCTTTTTGAAAAAAATCAAAGCCAGTCATAATATGCCAAAACTAAGTGAAACAAAGTGAAATGAAATGGTCTCTCAGGAAAAAAACACTCAAAATTTAGGATATGATGTTGGATTGTTTTGCTCATCTCTATAAATTAGGCTAGAGTATTTTAAAAAGAGCAATTATTAAACCAAAGGGTGCACTAAAGTTATTGTATCTTTAAATTTAATTGCATTAAAAAGTTACTAAAATTAAAGTTATTTCACATGTTTTTCCAGAAAATATTTAATTAATATAGTATATCATTTTTTAAAAATTATAACTTGAATTCAATCCAGCATTATCCCATATGTTTTATATTAAGACTGCCTTGCTTAAAAACTTTTAATGTATAAATAAAACAATCTTTTGGCTCTCTTAAGAGACTTTGTGATTATGGTCCTTTCTGGATCAATTGTATAACTATTTGAAGAGGGATGATTAGTTGACTGCACTTCCAGTCCTATTGAATGTAGAGATTGTTTCTTAGGAGAACTCTGAATAAGTTCAAATTCATGCAGCTGCAGCTATTGATCACAGTTTTATCGAATAATTGTTGGTAACTTCGATTAGTTGTGATGAAAGGACCTGATAGTCTCTTCAGTTGCTTGCCAAACAGCTGATTATTTGCCAAGATTTGTTAAGAGTTATGAGAACCCTCTTGGTACTGAGGTTACTAAAATCAGCAGATATTTTAGCATTATTCAAAAATATGGTTAAAATATGTTTTAGCTAAAAAGTAATTCTATGTACAAACATCTATGAATATGACTTTTTATTTTTTATTTTTTTCAACATCTCCACATAAACATCCATACATATACCATAAATCATATCAATATATATATATAGCTATACATTTCTATTCAATAAACCATAAACAAGCATCCTAATTTTGCACCTTTTATACTTTTATCACCCATCTGTTTCCCCCCAATCATCCATTGGCTGATAACATTACCAACTTTCCAATATGCAGAAACTCGCTAATTATCAAAATTCTCTTCTACATTAAATGTTCTCTGTTGTACGCCGCCCTGAGTCCTACGGGATTGGGCGGCCTATAAGAACTTTTAAATAAATAAATAAATCAAATTTATAAATTTTATACAAGTCTTATATAAAAACCTTTTAAGGTAATAGTTATACAAGTTTTATAACCTTCCAATAGTTTCATCTACTATAGTGTACTTTAATTCCCATCCTCCTTTCTAGGTTCATCATCAAAATTTAATTTTCACTTTTTATAATATCATTATATTCCAATATATGAAAACCTTATATCATGATTATTATACACAATTAATAATATTGATGCAATTAAGTCTACTAATATATCTTATTATCCCTCTTCCTTTCCATTACAAGTTCTGTATAAAAAACCTTTTAAAATGATAATTACACAAATTTTGTAACATTCCAACATTTGCACCTACTATAGTATCACTTATTTCCCTTCTTCCTCCCCCAAATTCTTCCCTTTTAAATCATCATCAAAATGTAATTCACTTTCCATAATATATATCATCATATACAAATCTTATATAAAAACCTTAGACTATAATTAATAATACACAATAATATTGATGCAATTAAATCTAATAATATATCTTATTATCCCTCTTCCTTTCCATTACAAGTCTTATATGAAAAACTTTAAAATAATAATTACAGAAATTTTATAACATTCAATCAGTTGCACCTACTAGTATCACTTATTTCCCTTTTTTATCATCATATTACAATCTTATATAAAAGCCTTATACAATAATTAATTATACACAGTTAATAACCTAAATACCAATAAATCTATTGCCATATGTCTTATTACCCCTCTTCCTTTCTATTAACCTTCCCTCTTCATCCATTCTCTTTTGGTCTCTCAGAAATTCCACTTCTTGTGGGTTTTTCTCTTTCCTCCCCTTCTCTTAACTTCTTCTTTTTCTTTCTTTTATTTTTATACAAATAACTTCTTTTTTCCTAATTTCTTTTCTTCCTTTTGAGTGTATTATTTGTTTAAATCTGCTCTCAATTCCTCCTAATCTCTTCTCCCTATTACCCCCCTTGTTTTTTAATTGATTTTTTTAAAGCCAATACTCCCTCTTACTCTTTTCTTATCACTGTAAATCCCAGTATAATCATCAATCTGCTTTTTATTTTCAGCCCCTTTTTCATCAGTGTAATCTCCTTGTTCCTCATTTTCATTTTCCACCATTGTATATTCTGAGTGTTCTTTATGTTCCAACTTCATTTCTGTTTTCTTATCACCTCTAATTTCCAAAAGATAAGTTTTTATGTCTTCATGAATGTATTTTAACATCCCAGTCAATTCTTCATAGAAACACACCTCCATATTATCGAATTTACAATTGTTAAAGGCTTAATTTTTTAGTTGAAGCTTAAATCCATATAGTCTCTTTGTATTTCAGTGTGCTGATCTCCAATTTTAGACTATTCCATTCCAGTTCAAAGTCCTATTATCTTCTGCCACCAAAACAAGACGCCATCAAACACAATAGCACAACACACACTCCTTTCAAATCCTTTCAATCTCCAAGTTATCTTCTTCTAAGCAAGGTCAATCTCCAGCTGTCAACAAATTCTAACTTTCCACAAGCTGTTGCAATGTTTTCTTTTAGCCAGCAGATGGCATTGCCGGTTTCCCGATATAACAAGCCAGATCTTTTACAAAAATCTCCAAAATACTTTAAATCCACTTGAAAAATAATTTTTCCAAATCTATTATTCTTTTTAAAATTTCTCTAGTTTTCACCAAGTCCAATTGCAAATTTATCAACAATCTTCTTGGGCTTTAATCTTCATTTATTCAACTCTCTCTATGGTATTCCCAATTGCTAGATAGCCGCTAGTTTCCATTCTGGGATACTTTCTACTATCTCCTTTTAAGTCTTCTTTTGTCTTTAAATTGGCCAGTCACTCACCCAACTCCAGCACTTTACTTCCACTCCGCTCCTGTACAAATGCTTAGATCTTCTCACTCAGGCAATCCACAATCTCTTTACTTCAATCTTTCCGTTGTGGCCATCTCAGCTAATGGCGACGAGTCACCTCTTCACAGCTGCCGGTCGAGAGGCTGGTGCCTGTTTCCTGGGGGGTTGCAAATCCCCCCCAGATCATCGACTGGTGCTTCTCTTCTTCACCCCCCCCCCCCCTCCAAGAGGGTTTTGGCCCGGTTCCGATGAATCCGGGCTCCCGAACGGCTGGAAATTCGGCGTTTCCCACAGAGATTCCGGGGGAAACGTCATGGCGCCGAGACATTGGCCACGCCCTCCCCTATGAATATGTCTTATTGTACTCAGTGAGCCAAGTAGAAATTAACAGGGTAGAATTATAATATATAATATCATTTATTTTTGTGTCCAAAAAGAAACATGAGATTGTTAGCAAAATGACTTTATTACATACTTTTTACAGTTGTCTGGGATATGCAGGAAGATACAAAAGGCAGCAATTAGGTTAAACATGAATCTTTTTGTGTCTTTACAGCAATCAGATATTGTGATAGATGCCAACTTGTAAAACCAGATCGATGCCATCACTGTTCTGTCTGTAATAAGTAAGAAACAAATATTATAATATTTGCAAAGCTGAAAATTTATTTCCATCTTGCCTGTTGAAAGTCATTTCAGAAATGTTTTGTTTATTCATTTATTTAAGCACTTATATAGCCACCCATCTTGTATCAAACTCCGGGTGGCTTCTAATCAAAAATAAAAATAACATAGAAGCATATTAAAACTATTAAAACCAAAGACATAAAATCAAAAACCTGAGCCCAAATCAAGTTTCTGATATTCAGTCACCTCATTTTATGTCTGCCAGAGGCTAGACAGCCATCTGATTTGATGGTACGACAAAATAAGGAAGTTATCATATGAATGATATCTAAGTCAGCACAAGCACAAATGAAATTACTCATTTAGATGCTGGTTCAGTTATACTGACTGAAGTTACGGACTAACTTGTTCTATGTGTTAAGATTGTCTTTGGCATAAAAGTTTGGTTGCAGTATGATTAACTTTTCTGTGAATTCTATAAAATAATCTACATTGTTTGTCTTTTTAAGATGTATTTTGAAAATGGATCATCATTGTCCCTGGTAAGTAATTTTTTGTTGTTATGAATATCAAGAACACTGGGAAACTAGCTGCCTTTATTAGTAAAAACAATTTTTTTCACTATTGCTACTTTAACAATAGCACTAGTCAGAACTGAAGAACTATAATGAGAAGCGATACTGTTGAAACCAGTTTCTTTAAGAAACTCCAGGGAAGGAGTAATATACCAGTTCAAAAGCTTAGTTTTTGTGGAAAATATTGAAAGAAATATCTTAATAAGCTCAGTTCATCTTTCTGTTTTTAATTTTTGTGACTATTACATGGTTTTGTTTGTAATATTATTATGAGTTATACTGCTCATTGATGTAACTCCTTTATTTAAAGAATTATTGTAATGTGAAAAACAGAAATGTGTTTACTCATAATAACAAATGGAGTATTATAAATGATATTTTGTGTGTTATGTCCACTTATACATATATTTTCAGCAATTTGTATTCTCTTTTCCTAGGGTGAACAACTGTGTTGGATTCTCAAATTACAAGTTTTTCCTTCTGTTCTTGGCTTACTCTCTATTATACTGCCTTTTCATTTTTGCGACTGAGTTACAGCATTTTATTAGATTCTGGACAGTAAGTTTCAATTCATTTTCTGGTTCTGATGATGTATACACTATTGAAACTCTTGTGTCTATAAGCTTCAATTAGGTGACATTGGAAGATGTAGGGCTGTGATGGCAAACCTATGGCACGTGTGCCGGAAGTGACGCACAGAGCCATTTCTCCCGGCACACGAGCCATCACCCAGCTCAGCTCCACCACGCATAGACGCCTCCCGCCGGCCAGCTGATTTTCAGCCTGTTTCCAGACTTCTGGGAAGCCCGTTTTTCGCCCTCCCCAGGCTCCAGAGGCTTTCCTCGAGCCTCCAGGAGGGCGAAAACGGCCTCTGGGCTCCGGAGGCCCTCCGGAGGCCAGAAACAGGCCCGTTTCCGTACTTCGGATAGGCCCATTTTTTGCCCTCCCCAGGCTCCGGAGGCTTTCCTCGAGCCTCGGGTGGGTGGAAATGGCCTCCCCTGCTCCCCCGAAGGTCCTCCGGAGAGGGCAGGGGGATCACGCACACATGCATGGGGGGTGGGAGAGCAGGGGGGTCATGCACGCATGCGCGGAGGATGGGAGCACGGGGGCCGCATGCATGTGCGGGGTGCGCATTGCATTATAGGTGCCGGCATGTGAAGAGAAAAAGGTTAGCCATCACTGATGTAGAGCAAAAATTATTGAAATGGACTCAGTCAGGACTCATGACTGAGAATGAAACTTGGGAAAGCTGTAGATGTTTCAGCACCACTGCACCTTCTGATTACACTTCCCAGAAACCCATGGTTGTGTGGTACAAGGGAATATGACAGACATTGGGATTTAATAATATATTGGCATTAGTCAATAATTGAAATATTCTGAATTGTTTAGACTGTGCTTAAACTCTATATCCATGATGGCGAACCTATGGCAGAGGTGACACGCAGAGCCCTCTCTGTTGGCACGCATGCCATCACCACAGGTCAGATATCCGTGGCGTTTCTTTTGTGAGCTTCTGATTCCCTGCAAACAATGAAACAGAAGCTCACGAAAGAAAAAGAACTTAGCTCTTGCTGCGCTGCCGGTGTTGGAATGCCCCACCTCTCGCTGGCCAGCTAGTCTTCGGCTCTCTGCTGAACATGTATGTGGGTGCGCATGTCAGCGCATGCACGCATTTGTGCATGCACGCACACCTTTCAGTTTGGCCATGCACGTACGCGCAGTTTGGACACTCTAAAAGGTTTGCCATCACTGCTCTATATAGCTCTATAGTTTTTCAAACAATGTTCTGCATAAAGCTGGTCTTTAAAATTGTGTCTTCCTGATAAGATATAATGAGAATCAAGAATATGTGATTTTTCTCCCCCTACATATTCCACCTACAGTATTTAAATATTGCTAATTAGTATTTTGGATCCTTAAATAAAAATTAGATGATAGAGATGATAGATAGATAGATAGATAGATAGATAGATAGATAGATAGATAGATAGATAGATAGATAGATAGATAGATAGATAGATAGATAGATAGATAGATAGATGATAGATAGATACCATATTTTTCGGACTATAGAATGCACCGGAGTATAAGACGCGCCTTAGTTTTTGGGAAGGAAAATAAGAAAAAATCTGATTGGGGGGGTGGATGGCCTCCCTGAATACCCTCAATCAGCTGTTCCCAGGGGTGAACTTTACAACAGGTTTGTTGGTTGTGAGCTCTGTGCCTTGCTTTTTCAGCCTGTGAAACCTCCGTTTCAGAGGCATTTTTCCAGCCTCTGAAACCTCCGTTTCAAAGGCATTTTTCCAGCCTCTGAAACCTCCTTTGTATCCCCACCCAGCCTCTCAAACGGACGTTTCAGAGGCTGAAAAAAAAGCCTCTGAAACTGAGGTTTCACAGGCTGTTTTCAGCCTCTGAAACCTCCGTTTGAGAGGCTGGGCGGGGCTACATTCCGTGTATAAAATGCACCAAAATTTTCACCCTCTTTTAGGGGCAGAAAGGTGCATCTTATACTTCGAAAAATACAGTAGATAGATGATGGATGAAGGGATGGATGGATGGATGGATAGAGAGACAGACAGAGACAGAGACAGATAGACAGATGATAGAGAGAGAGAGGGAGGGAGGGATGGATGGATGGATGATTTATTGGCCAAATGCCTTCAATATTTTTAGTACTTACAAAACTGGTTAGAGGTTAATTGCAGAGTACGATTAAATTTATCAAGTTTCAACTTACAAACCTAGGTCATTCATCATGTTTAGTTGTAATTTGATTAACAATTAATTAGCTATGATTTAAATAAATCACAAATACCTGTAATTGGATTTGAACAAACCATGGTTTACAAAACACCATGTCTGGGTTTGCACACTATCTTAAGGCACATTCAAACAGTCCTCTACATTTTTCCGTATAACAATAAAGTAGTCATTGACTTATGACCGCAATTGAGCCCAAAATTTCCATTGCTAAGCAACGCAGTTGTAAAGTGAATTTTGCCCCATTTTGCGATCATTTTTGCAACAGCTGTTAATCACTGCAGTTATTAAGTGAATCGCGTAGTTGTTAAATGAATCTGGCTTCCCCCATTAACTCTGCCTGTTGGAAGCTGGCTGGGAAGGTTACAGATGGTGAAAACATGACTTCCAATTGTCAAAAACCCAATTTTGATCAGGTGGCCATAGTTTGAAAACTGGTCATAAGTCACTTTTTTCAGTTCCATTGTAATTTCTAAAGGTCACTAAACGAATGGTTTTAGGTTTTATAGCACCTCAATTAGGTCAAATATAGCAATAGCACTTAGACTGCTTTACAGTGCTTTACAGCCTTATCTAAGCAGTTTACAGAGTCAGCATATTGCCCCCAACAATCTGGGGCCTCATTTTACCCACCTCGGAAGGATGGAAGGCTGAGTCAACCTTGAGCCTGGTGAAATTCGAACTGCCAAAATGCAGGTAGCCGGCAGTCAGCAGAAGTAGCCTGCGGTACTGCATTCTAACCACTGTGCCACTTTTATATTATAGTTATAATATAAATCAGTGTTTTTCAAAGTTGTCAACTTATAAGATGTGTAGACTTTATACTGTCCAGGGAATGCTGGGAGTTGAAGTCCACACATCTTAACGTTGGCAAGTTGAAAAAAAACACTGGCATAAATAAGAGAAGATTGTATGTAGTCATTATTGATCTAACTTTTTTTTTAATACAAGGGTGAGTCAAACAGTAATGCCATTTTCTTTAGGACAGGTATAATTACCAACACAGGAACATGTAGCATACATCAAAATGAAGCTGGTCCTCTGTGGCTCACATCTCTACTTCTCAACATTCTTCTTCTTCTTCACTGCAGTTTTCACTTCCTCGTCACTGGAATAATGTTTGCCTCTCAAACCCTCTTTCATGGGGCCGAAGAGATGATAGTCTAAAGGCGCTATATCTGGTGAGTATGGAGGATTATTATTCCAGTGACGAGGAAGTGAAAACTGCAGTGAAGAAGTGGCTCAAAGAACAGTCAACAAAATCTTACGAGGCAGGGATACATGCTCTCATTCGAAGGTAGAACATTGCTATTGAGAGAAACGGTGACTATGTTGAGAAGTAGGGATGTGATCCACAGAGTACCAGCTTCATTTTGATGTATGCTAGATGTTCCTGTGTTGATAATTATACCTGTCCTAAAGAAAATGGCATTACTTTTTGACTCACCCTCGTATATGTATTTATGTGTCTAAAAGAACATTGAAACAATTTTTTTCTCTTTCTTTATAGAATGGCCTCCCTGACACTGAAGCCAAATTCCATATTATGTTTTTATTCTTTGCAGCAGCTATGTTTTCAATTAGCTTATCCTCTCTCTTTGGTTATCATTGCTGGTTGGTCAGTAAAAATAAATCAACTTTAGGTAAGGAATTACAATTTTATTTTGTCAACAAACCACTCTGTCCCTTGACATATTTTGAAAATGTTAAATAATGTAACCATTTCTTATAGAGGCCTTCCGAGCACCTGTTTTTCGACATGGAACAGATAAAAATGGGTTTCATTTGGGCTTCAGCAAAAACCTAAGGGAAGTCTTTGGAGATGAGAAAAAGTACTGGCTGTTGCCAATTTTTACCAGGTGAGTTCTGCATTTAAGAGAGCATTGTTTCCCCCCTTAAACTATGTGAGCTAAATACTTTTTTAAATGAAAACTTAAATTCAACATTGAAAAAGCTTTTCAGTGGGGTTTGCTTCTTATATTTTTAAATTAATTTTTAATTTATGTTTTTTTAATTAATTTTCAGCCTAGGAGATGGATGTTCTTTTCCTACCTGCCTTGTCAACCAAGATCTTGAACAAGCTTCTACTCCTGCAGGACACAATGCAAATAAAAAGTATGCCTATATATTATTATTATTATTATTTATTATTATTATTATTATTATTATTATTATTATTATTATTATTATTATTATTATTATTATTATTATTATTATTATTATTATTATTATTATTATTATTATTATTATTTCTTTATGTACAGTATGTACTGTATGTGTGTATTTATTTATTTAAATTTCTTGGCCACCCAATTCTGGTAGACTCTGAGCATTGTACAATGCTAGGGAAAACATAAAAACAGCTAAAACATTGAATCACAGAGACAAAATAATCTAATAGACAGCAGAAATAACAAAATAAAATTGAACAATTGAACAAATAATAAATATCAATCCCAGGTCTAGGACCAAAGCAGATTTTCACAACTTTCCAGAACTCCGGGAAAGAGAGAACCCACCTTATTTCTGTGGGGATGCTGTTCTGGGAGCAGTGGGGATGGGCATCGGGAAGTCACACTTCCTACGCCCCACAAGATGGCAATATTTAATGGAGGGGACCTGGAGCTTGAACTTTGCTTGAACGTAATGGCCAGGCAGAAACAGTTGGAAATAAGTGGTGTCTCAGATACCCAAGCCCAATGTAAGATTATATATTATTGTGTGTGTTATTGGGCATAGAAATAATCATCTTATACTTCAGGCACATTAATAGTGATTATCTGTCATCCAGAAACATTCAGAAAAGTCATACATTCAGTATGAAAGCACAGTGGTACAACCCCTGGGGAAGCACATAATGGCCTTCGTGTAGCTCATAACAAATGCTAAGCCATGTCTAAAATAACTAAATTATCATTGCCTTTTATCCAATTCTGTTCTGTATCTTTCTATCTTAACAAAAACAGCAAACCTAACTTGCATCTCTTTCACAGCCCATCTATTATAACCTAGTAATAGGTAAATAAGACCTCTGGGGGTTTTTTTTTTCAACAAATCGAACTTAAAACATTTTTTACTGCGCAATATTTACACATAGCTGATGCTTCATTTTCTCATAGTCTTTTCTCAGGTCCTAATCTGTTCACACACCAAAACTATTTACAAGCATGTGGAAAGACAACACACCCTCTTAGAGCTCTGTGGTTTTACGTATCTGGACATAGTAAAAATCACCTGGTCCTTAGCAGATTTTACCATGTCATCCTTTATTTTACAAAACGAAAGCCAAAATGGAGAAGGCACATGGGAAAAACTAAGTACACCCTTACTGCTTCTATAGGTATGAAGAGGCTAAGTAGTAATCAGGTGCTGCTAATCAAGTGCCCTTGATCAACTGATCATCAGCAAGTATGACTACCTCTATAAAAGCTGAAGTTTAGAAGTTTTCTAGTCTCCAGCATTGAGGTGTGTATTAACACAGTGCCAAAAAGGAAAGACATCAGCGGTGATCTCGGAGAAGCAATTGTTGCTGCCCATCTATATAGGAAGGGTTATAACGCCATTTCCAAAAACTTAAAAATCCATCATTCTACAGTAAGGGAGATTATTCACAAGTGGAAAATATGCAAGACAGTTACCAATCTTCTCAGAAGTCGATGTCTCAGAAAATTCACCCCAAGGTCAGACCATGCAATGCTTAGGGAAATTGCAAAATAATAATAATAATAATCCAACAGTTACATCTCAGACTCTACAGGCCTCAGCATGTTAAATGTTAACGTTCATGACAGTACAATTAGAAAAAGACTGAGCAAGTATGGTTTGTTTGGAAGGGTTGCCAGGAGAAAGCCTCTTCTCTCTAAAAAGGACATGGCAGCATGGCTTAGATTTGCAAAGTTGCATCTGAACAAATCACAAGACTTTGGAACACTATCCTTTGGACAGACAAGGCCAAAGTGGAGATGTGTGGCCATAATGCACAGTGCTACATTTAGCGAAAATCAAACACAACATATCAGCACAAACATCTCATACCAACCATCAGGTTGGGGGAAGAGTGATGATTTGGGCTTGTTTTGCAGCCACAGGACTTGGGCACCTTGCAATCATTGAGTTGACCCTGAACTCCTCTGTATACCATAATGTTCTAGAGTCAAATATGAGGCCATCTGCCCAACAGCTAAAGTGTGGCCGACATTGGGTTACATACAACAGGACAATGTTCCCAAGCACATCAGCAAATCTAGAACAGAATGGCTGAAAAAGAAAAGAACCAAGGTGTTCCAATAGCCCAGTCAAAATCCAGACCTCAAACTGATTGAAATGCTGTGGTGGGACCCAGAGGTGGGTTTCTCCCAGTTCAGACCAGTTCGCCTGAACTGGTAGCGACCCACTGGTGACGTGACGATGACGTCACCGAACCAGATCGGTCGGTGCTGGTCTGTGGGTGCCGCCATCTTTTTTTAATTTTTTTTTTAAAAAATTTCTGCGCATGCGCTTCTGCCGAGTTTCCGGCACTGCGCATGCGTCGCCATTTTGTTTTTGGCTTTTTATTTTATTTTTTTCGAGGGGTTTCAACTGTGCATG